>JAQFWZ010000015.1:1370000-1480000 GCA_027789725.1 Dendropsophus ebraccatus | reverse complement strand
AGATAGATAGGAGATAGATAGGAGATAGATAGATAGGAGATAGATAGATAGATAGATAGGAGATATATAGATAGATAGATAATAGATGTATAACATGTAAAGTAAGGAATAATACCAGTATCGGCACTATACATTATCACATCAACAATTTTCCCCCAATATTTTGGCTTCCAGGACCCTGATGGGCGGTGGGATTAGATATATTCGGGTTCTGTGCAGTCACCTGATGTCCAGGCTGTATGTGGAATTACCGCAGAAGACTATAGAGGTGTAGATGAGTATTGTTGTACCGTGTTAGCCATAGAAATCAGTAGAATAGAGACGAAATCAGGCGATACCTTTTGGAGGCTAACTGAGTATATCTGACGAAGGGAGCTAGACTCTCGAAAGCTTACACTCAAATATACTCAGTTAGCCTCCAAAAGGTATCGCCTGATTTCTTCTCTATTCTACTGAGGTGTAGATGAAGCAGAGTGCAGTGTGTACAGGACACTATCCACTCCACTTCGCACATCCAGAGAAATTCCACTTTTACTATTATTACACAATATCAATTTGTCTGCCGATTGCAGCTGTATGGGAGACAAATGGCCCTGCTGTCCCCATTGCCGCCCTACTGCCCCTCCAGTCCCTCCTGCCCCCCCTGTCCCTCCTGTCCCCCATCCCTCCTGCCCCTCCTGTCTCTCCTTCCCCTCTGTCCCCCCTGTCTCCCGTGACCCCCCTGTCCCTCCTGGCCTCCATCCCCTCTGTCCCCCCTGTCCCTCCTGTCCTCCCTGTCCCTCCTGTCCTCCCTTTCCCCCCTTTCCCCCCTGCCCTCCCTTTCCCTCCTGTCCCCCCTGTTCCTCATATCCCCCCTGTCCTTCCTGTCCTCCCTGTCCCTCCAGTCCCCCCTGTCCCTCCTGTCCCCCCTTTCCCTCCTGGCCCCCTGTCCTCCCTTTCCCTCCTGTCCTCCCTTTCCCCCCTGCCCTCCCTTTCCCTCCTGGCCCCCTGTCCTCCCTTTCCCTCCTGGCCCTCTGTCCTCCCTTTCCCCCCTGCCCTCCCTTTCCCTCCTGGCCCCCTGTCCTCCCTTTCCCTCCTGTCCCCCCTTTCCCTCCTGGCCCCCTGTCCTCCCTTTCCCTCCTGTCCCCCCTTTCCCTCCTGGCCCCCTGTCCTCCCTTTCCTTCCTGGCCCCCTGTCCTCCCTTTCCCTCCTGGCCCTCTGTCCTCCCTTTCCCCCCCTGTCCTCCCTTTCCCTCCTGTCCTCCCTTTCCTTCCTGGCCCCCTGTCCTCCCTTTCCCTCCTGGCCCCCTGTCCTCCCTTTCCCTCCTGTCCCCCCTTTCCCTCCTGGCCCCCTGTCCTCCCTTTCCCTCCTGGCCCCCTGTCCTCCCTTTCCCTCCTGTCCCCCCTGTCCCTCCTATCCCCTCTGTCCTCCCTGTCCCCCCTCCTGGAGAAGCTAAAGCAGGTTATATATGTGCGACAGACATAGCAGATAGCAGAGATCAATCTTCTAACATGGAATTATTTACCCAAAACAAGGTGACCTGAAAGTCAGGCGCCGCGCATGGAGTCACACGGGAGACCTCCGCACACACCACTGCCTCCCTGCCCCTCCTGCCCCACACGGGAGACCCCGCACACACCACTGCCTCCCTGCCCCTCCTGACCCACACGGGAGACCTCCGCACACACCACTGCCCCTCCTGCCCCACACGGGAGACCCCACACACACCACTGCCCCTCCTGCCCCACACGGGAGACCCCGCACACACCACTGCCCCTCCTGCCCCACACGGGAGACCCCGCACACACCACTTCACACATTTTAACCTTTCTTATAAACTTTTAGAACTTTTTGAAGCTCCGATATATCGACAACTTAAATCCATTAGAGACGTCATATAATATGAAGAGACGACAAGTAACACTATGAGGGGATGTAGCCAGACCAACCTGTGCCTAACTACAACTCCCAGCATGCCCTGACAGCCAGAGGAGTTCACGACATAAGAGGTGTTGTAGTTGTGCTGGAGACTGGAGAGCCACAGGGCAGAGACGACCAATACCTGTGTCCTCTGGAAGTGATAGAGTTAATCCACAGAACCTGACATGTACCGTGGCAATGTACACAGAATGTAAGGGCTGACTAAGTGGTGATCTATAACCTGTGGTGACACTACAACTCTCAGCAGGTCCTTACATGAAACTGGGAGTTGTAGTATCACACCTGCCCTGAGGGACCATTGCTTTTCTAATGAGGGAGAGACCTTCTAATCGTGGTGATAGTACAAGATGGTCCGTGCATGATGGGAGTTGTAGTATCACAGCACTGGTATACAATTACAAGGGAGAGAAATTGTAGACCCCGAATCAGACGCAGAACAGAAGCTCCAGGCTGAATGAGCTCTTTGCTGGATATGGACTCATTACCTAGAAGTGTCAGGGGATGCTGGGGGTTGTAGTACCGCTGCATTAGAGTTCCTGGTATCTGAATATTAGTGTGTTCCTAGAATTCAGAGGACATTACATACAGACTCCCCGGATGGAGAGGAGCTCCGGGCCCCACTGTCATTCATGGGAATAAAGAATTCTATAAAGCGCAGGACTCAACGGGGAAATAAGATGATATAACGGCCCGATAATTAGGAGGATTATGTGAGAGTGCAGCGAGCGGCGATCAGACCCTTATGTCACACACTGGGCACCTGACAACACTGGGCACCTGACAACACTGGGCACCTGACAACACTGGGCACCCGACAACACTGGGCACCCGACAACACTGGGCACCTGATAACACTGGGCACCCGACAACACTGGGCACCTGATAACAATGGGCACCTGATAACACTGGGCACCTATCCGCCCATCAATCCGCCTGATAACACTGGGCACCTGATAACACTGGGCACCTGACAACACTGGGCACCTGATAACACTGGGCACCTGACAACACTGGGCACCTGATAACACTGGGCACCTGACAACACTGGGCACCTGACAACACTGGGCACCCGATAACACTGGGCATCCGATAACACTGGGCACCCGACAACACTGGGCACCCGACAACACTGGGCACCTGATAACACTGGGCACCTGACAACACTGGGCACCTGATAACACTGGGCACCTGACAACACTGGGCACCTGATAACACTGGGCACCTGACAACACTGGGCACCTGATAACACTGGGCACCTGACAACACTGGGCACCTGACAACACTGGGCACCTGATAACACTGGGCACCTGACAACACTGGGCACCTGATAACACTGGGCACCTGACAACACTGGGCACCTGACAACACTGGGCACCCGATAACACTGGGCACCCGATAACACTGGGCATCCGATAACACTGGGCACCCGATAACACTGGGCACCCGAAAACACTGGGCAGCTGACAACACTGGGCACCCGATAACAATGGGCATCTGATAACACTGGGCATCTGATAACAATGGGCACCTGATAACACTGGGCACCTATCCGCCATCAATCCGCCTGATAACACTGGGCACCTATCCGCCCATCAATCCGCCTGATAACACTGGGCACCCGATAACACTGGGCACCTATCCGCCATCAATCCGCCTGATAACACTGGGCACCCGATAACACTGGGCACCTATCCGCCATCAATCTGCCTGATAACACTGGGCACCTGATAACACTGGGCACCCGATAACACTGGGCACCTATCCGCCATCAATCTGCCTGATAACACTGGGCACCTGATAACACTGGGCACCCGATAACACTGGGCACCTATCCGCCATCAATCCGCCTGATAACACTGGGCACCTGATAACACTGGGCACCCGATAACACTGGGCACCTATCCGCCATCAATCCGCCTGATAACACTGGGCACCCGATAAGACTGGGCACCTATCCGCCATCAATCGGCCTGATAACAGACTCCTGTACCGCTATAGCAGAGAGGAGTTGGTTGCTTAGTGCAGTTCTATACACCCAGTGGGATCGCCATGCGGGGCACATATATAAACCACTTACCACACTTTGGGAACGTTGTTCTATGTCCTAAACAGATAGATACGTGGATGCAAATTGCAATTTCAAATCAGGACATGCTGGGAGTTGTAGTTTTGCAACAGCCGAACAACCACAAGGTTAGGAAGATTGCCCTATGCCCTAAGCAGCTGCTTTATATATATCAGTTACCAATAGCGACTGCAAATTCTGTATAATTGATAGAGAAGCTTTCGCAACTGCATGTCAGGGAATGCTGGGAGTTGTAGTACTGCAGCAGTAGTTGGACAACCACAAACTGATTAGAGAAAAAGAGAACAAAGACAGCGCTCCATGTGCAGGACCAGTTGCAATGGGATGGACAGAATTCCAGTACCGGAGTAAAACCGTCTCCCCTCTCACCTGGCCCAACTCTCCATGCGTATCCTCAAGAAGGGAACCAGTGTGCTGCGCACCCCCCGCCAGGGCCGTAACAAGACGCAGACCTCCTCCCCAAATTCCAGCAGGATGAATAGGCGCAGGCGATCATCATCTGTTGGGAGTAGCTGCGCCTATTCATCCTGCTGGAATTTGGGGAGGAGGTCTGCGTCTTACTTCTATAAATGGGTTTCTAAGAGTTTCTAAAGCTGTAACTGCAGACTACATGTATGGGGAAGCATGTCGGTGCATGATGGGAGTTGTAGTGCTGTTACAGCTGGAGAGTCACAGGTTGGGGACATGTCTCCTATATAAATGTGATCGGTTTCCAATACTGGCGGCTAAATCCTAAGTGAGGTATAATAGATGGAGAAGCGGCTGCCGGTGCCCACAGGGTATACAGCGGCCGGGAAGGATCCCGGAGACACCGGAAATACGGAGAAATCTCAGCCCTGTCCGGGGGAGTGCTGCCCGAGGATGATGAGTGCTGCCCGAGGATGATGAGTGCTGCCCGGGGATGATGAGTGCTGCCCGAGGATGATGAGTGCTGCCCGGGATTATGAGTGCTGCCCGGGATTATGAGTGCTGCCCGGGATTATGAGTGCTGCCCGAATGATGAGTGCTGCCCGGGGATGATGAGTGCTGCCCGGGAATGATGAGTGCTGCCCCGGATGATGAGTGCTGCCCGAGGATGATGAGTGCTGCCCGGGATGATGAGTGCTGCCCGGGGCATGATGAGTGCTGCCCGGGGATGATGAGTGCTGCCCGGGGATGATGAGTGCTGCCCGGGGATGATGAGTGCTGCCTGGGGGATGATGAGTGCTGCCCGGTCATGATGAGTGCTGCCCGGGGATGATGAGTGCTGCCCGGGGATGATGAGTGCTGCCTGGGGGATGATGAGTGCTGCCCGATGGGTGATGAGTGCTGCCAGGAGGATGATGAGTGCTGCCTGGGGGATGATGAGTGCTGCCTGGGGGATGATGAGTGCTGCCCGATGGGTGATGAGTGCTGCCCGAGGATAATAAGTGCTGCCCGGGATGATGAGTGCTGCCCGAATGATGAGTGCTGCCCGAATGATGAGTGCTGCCCGGGAGATGATGAGTGCTGCCCGAATGATGAGTGCTGCCCAGGAGATGATGAGTGCTGCCCGGGGATGATGAGTGCTGTCCGGGGATGATGAGTGCTGCCGGAGGATGATGAGTGCTGCCAGGGGATGAGGAGTGCTGCCCGGGGATGATGAGTGCTGCCCGGGGGATGATGAGTGCTGCCAGGGGATGATGAGTGCTGCCCGGGGGAGGATGAGTGCTGCCCGGGGATGAGGAGTGCTGCCCGGGGGATGATGAGTGCTGCCCGGGGATGATGAGTGCTGCAGTGGGGATGATGAGTGCTGCCCGGTGGATGAAGAGTGCTGCCCGGGGATGATGGGAGCTGCAGGGGGATGATGAGTGCTGCCTGGGGATGATGGGAGCTGCAGGGGGATAATTAGTGCTTCCCGGGGAATGATTAGTGCTGCCCGGGGATGATGAGTGCTGTCCGGGGATGATGAGTGCTGTCCGGGGATGATGAGTGCTGTCCGGGGATGATGAGTGCTGCCGGGGGATGATGAGTGCTGCCAGGGGATGATGAGTGCTGCCAGGGGATGAGGAGTGCTGCCCGGGGATGATGAGTGCTGCCAGGGGATGATGAGTGCTGCCCGGGGATGAGGAGTGCTGCCAGGGGAGGATGAGTGCTGCCCGGGGGAGGATGAGTGCTGCCCGGGGGATGATGAGGGCTGCCCGGGGATGATGAGTGCTGCAGTGGGGATGATGAGTGCTGCCCGGGGGATGAAGAGTGCTGCCCGGGGATGATGGGAGCTGCAGGGGGATAATTAGTGCTTCCCGGGGAATGATTAGTGCTGCCCGGGGATGATGAGTGTTGCAGGGGGATGATGAGTGTTGCCCGGGAATGATGAGTGTTGCCCGGGAATGATGAGTGTTGCAAGGAGATGATGAGTGCTGCCTGGGGATGATGAGTGCTGCCTGGGGATGATGAGTGCTGCCCGGGGATGATGAGTGCTGCCCGGGGATGATGAGTGCTGCCTGGGAATGATGAGTGCTGCCTGGGGATGATGAGTGCTGCCCGGGAAAGATGAGTGCTGCCCGGGGATGATGAGTGCTGCCCAGGGATGATGAGTGCTGCAGGGGGGATGATGAGTGCTGCGATGATGAGTGCTGCCCGGGGATGATGAGTGCTGTCTGGGGGATGATGAGTGCTGTCTGGGGGATGATGAGTGCTGCAGTGGGATGATGAGTGCTGCCCGGGGATGATGAGTGCTGCCCGGGGATGATGAGTGCTGCAGGGGGGATGATGAGTGCTGCAGGGGGGATGATGAGTGCTGCGATGATGAGTGCTGCCCGGGGATGATGAGTGCTGCCCGGGGATGATGAGTGCTGCAGGGGGGATGATGAGTGCTGCAGGGGGGATGATGAGTGCTGCGATGATGAGTGCTGCCCGGGAATGATGAGTGCTGCAGGGGGGATGATGAGTGCTGCCCGGGGATGATGAGTGCTGCAGGAGGGATGATGAGTGCTGCAGGGGGGATGATGAGTGCTGCGATGATGAGTGCTGCCCGGGGATGATGAGTGCTGCAGGGGGATGATGAGTGCTTCCCGGGGAATGATTAGTGCTGCCCGGGGATGATGAGTGCTGTCCGGGGATGATGAGTGCTGTCTGGGGATGATGAGTGCTGCGATGATGAGTGCTGCCCGAAGATGATGAGTGCTGCAGGGGGAATGATGAGTGCTGCCCGAGGATGATGAGTGCTGCCCGGGGATGATGAGTGCTGCCCGGGGATGATGAGTGCTGCAGGGGGGATGATGAGTGCTGCCCAGTGGGTGATGAATGCTGCCTGAGGATGAAGGTATGGACCCCCTACAAATCTGAGCAGGTGGTGTCATCCTAAATAATAAAAAAAAAATTATAAAAATAAACAAACAAAAATACTAAATAAATACATAAAAAACAAAAAAAGTAATAAATAAACAAGGTGATCCTGTCAGGTGTGAGCAGATGTGTGTTCACACAGGGATCACACCCCCCCTTAGTGGTTTCCTTACACCACTAGCCCACCGGCTCCGATCCCTTTAGCTGCTGCATAACTACAACTCCCAGCATTTTGGGGGGTTTGAACAATTACAGAGCCTGGAGCCCCCAATCTGACCCCCTGCCCCTTCTCACCTGGTTGTTCTTGCAGAGATCTGCCCACATGCTGGTGCCATCTCCTCCCCTCATCAGGACGTGGTAGGTGAAGAAGTAAATGCCAGGGATGGAGCAGGTGAATTTGCCTGTAGTCGGGTCGTAGTGGTTTCCCAAGTTTGTGACCACATCGTCAAACTTGAGCAGCTCGTAGCCCTCGTGCTGCCTCTTGAGTCCGGCATAGAAGGCGATCTTGGGGACGGTGCTGTAGGTGGCCGCACTGATAGCCCCGGCAGCATTTAGCCCTGGTGCCCCAGGGGGTCCGGGGAGACCAGGTCGGCCCGGCTCCCCCTTCTCTCCCGGAGGTCCCATCGGTCCGGGAGGTCCTGGCTCACCCGGAGGTCCTCTAGGACCAGCCTTTCCCGGCCGCCCAGGTTCTCCTTTAGGTCCTTGGATGAAGGTGGGCAAGGACTGGAGCAGGCTGTGGTCCCGCACCGTCTCTGCGGTGGCCGTGCTGGGGGGCTTGGTCCCATAGGGGTCGCAGACCATGCGGCAGGTGCCGAGCATCTCGTAGTGGGCGGAGGTCCCGGCGGAGTTGACCAGCACCGGGATGAGGATGACCAGCAGCAGCACCATGACCACCCCCAGGGCCCCGGCGGCCACCAGCCGCTTCCGGGCCACCAGCCGGCTCAGGGATGGCCGATCCTCCTGCCTGCTTTTCGACGAAATCTTGAAGCCTTTCTGAGTCCCCAATAAGTGAAAAAAATAGGGACTAAAAGGAACGGGGAAGGAGTCCTGGGGTGAGGAAAGAAACCAGAAGCGAGGAAGGAGTCCGGGAGCGAGGAAAGAGTCCGGAGCGAGGAAGAAGTCCAGGTGCTAGGAAGGAGTCCGGGAGCGAGGAAGAAGTCCAGGAGCGAGGAAGAAGTCAAGGTGCTAGGAAGGAGTCCGGGAGCGAGGAAGAAGTCCAGGAGCGAGGAAGAAGTCAAGGTGCTAGGAAGGAGTCCGGGAGCGAGGAAAGTGTCCAGGAGCGAGGAAGAAGTCAAGGTGCTAGGAAGGAGTCCGGGAGCGAGGAAGAAGTCCGGGAGCGAGGAAGAGTCCAGGTGCTAGGAAGGAGTCCGGGAGCGAGGAAAGAATGCGGGAGTGAGTAATGAGTCCGGGAGCGAGGAAGGAGTCCAGCAGTGGGGGGCAGCCGGTGCCCGGGAAGGAGTCCAGCAGTGAGGGGCAGCCGGTGCCCGGGAAGGGGTCCAGCAGTGAGGGGCAGCCGAGCCCCGGAAGGAGTGCAGTAGTGAGGGGCAGCCGAGCCCGGGAAGGAGTCCAGCAGTGAGGGGCAGCCGGTGCCCGGGAAGGAGTCCAGCAGTGAGGGGCAGCCGAGCCCGGGAAGGAGTCCAGCAGTGAGGGGCAGCCGGTGCCCGGGAAGGAGTCCAGCAGTGAGGGGCAGCCGAGCCTGGGAAGGAGTCCAGCAGTGAGGGGCAGCCGAGCCCGGGAAGGAGTCCAGCAGTGAGGGGCAGCCGGTGCCCGGGAAGGAGTCCAGCAGTGAGGGGCAGCCGAGCCCGGGAAGGAGTCCAGCAGTGAGGGGCAGCCGGTGCCCGGGAAGGAGTCCAGCAGTGAGGGGCAGCCGAGCCTGGGAAGGAGTCCAGCAGTGAGGGGCAGCCGAGCCCGGGAAGGAGTCCAGCAGTGAGGGGCAGCCGAGCCCGGGAAGGAGTCCAGCAGTGAGGGGCAGCCGAGCCCGGGAAGGTCCTGGACTCTCCAAGGTGCTGAACCTCTCTGACTCCCCGGACCTCGCTCTCTGACTCCCCGGACCTCGCAGCCTCCACCACTCCTCCACTTTGTGCTGTCTGTGCAGTCTCTTGCGGCAATCTCTCTCCTCGTGCACAGGACAGTCTCCCTCCTGCCTTGGTGGTCTAATTAGCCTCGGTGCACTCTCTTCTGCGATGTCTCATCCGTCTCCTCCTAAGAAGAAGCTGATGTGAGCAGGAGAAGCAATGAGAGACTTCTGCCCCCTCCAGCACCCCACGTGGAGCCCTTACACATCCGCGCCTCCCAGCTCCGTCCTCTTCTCCCTCCTCATTGTCAGTCACTTCTTTGCAGACTCCTATAGTTGCGATGAACTTTCCTGCTGCTCTGTGTCCCGGGGGTCTGTGTCCCCTTCCTCAGCAGGTGAGAGAAGCATCTGTGAGCTGGAGGGGGGTCTCCTGCAGACTGATGGTGAGATGGGGGGGGGGGTCTCCTGCAGACTGATGGTGAGATGGGGGGGGGGTCTCCTGCAGACTGATGGTGAGATGGGGGGGGGATCTCCTGCAGACTGATGGTGAGATGGGGGGGGTCTCCTGCAGACTGATGGTGAGATGGGGGGGGGGGGGGGTCTCCTGCAGACTGATGGTGAGATGGGGGGGGGGGGGGATCTCCTGCAGACTGATGGTGAGATGGTGAGGGGGATCTCCTGCAGACTGATGGTGAGGGGGGGGGGGATCTCCTGCAGACTGATGGTGAGATGGTGAGGGGGGGGATCTGATCTCATCGCCCACTCCAGCATGAAGCAGATTACTGCCTCGCAGCCGTGCACAGCGCTTCCCTCTAATCCTCCCATTCACACAGGACGGAGAGAAGCAGCAGCCGCACCTGGGGGAGATGATCACAGCCTGACAGCACTGCCCGAATCCACGGAGATCTCTTCCCCTCATCTCTGCTCCTCGGTGATGTGCTCACCTCCTCCATACAGCACAGCCTCCTCCATACAGCACAGCCTCCTCCATACAACCTCCCCCATACAGCACAGCCTCCTCCATACAGCACAGCCTCCCCCATACAGCACAGCCTCCTCCATACAGCACAGCCTCCTCCATACAGCACAGCCTCCTCCATACAGCCTCCTCCATACAGCCTCCTCCATACAACCTCCCCCATACAGCACAGCCTCCTCCATACAGCACAGCCTCCCCCATACAGCACAGCCTCCTCCATACAGCACAGCCTCCTCCATACAGCACAGCCTCCTCCATACAGCCTCCTCCATACAGCCTCCTCCATACAACCTCCCCCATACAGCACAGCCTCCTCCATACAGCCTCCTCCATACAGCCTCCTCCATACAGCACAGCCTCCTCCATACAGCCTCCTCCATACAACCTCCCCCATACAGCACAGCCTCCTCCATACAGCACAGCCTCCTCCATACAGCCTCCTCCATACAGCACAGCCTCCTCCATACAGCACAGCCTCCTCCATACAGCCTCCTCCATACAGCACAGCCTCCTCCATACAGCCTCCCCCATACAACCTCCCCCATACAACCTCCCCCATACAGCCTCCTCCATACAGCCTCCCCCATACAACCTCCCCCATACAGCCTCCTCCATACAGCACAGCCTCCTCCATACAGCCTCCTCCATACAGCACAGCCTCCTCCATACAGCACAGCCTCCTCCATACAGCCTCCCCCATACAACCTCCCCCATACAACCTCCCCCATACAGCCTCCTCCATACAGCCTCCCCCATACAACCTCCCCCATACAACCTCCTCCATACAGCACAGCCTCCTCCATACAGCACAGCCTCCTCCATACAGCACAGCCTCCTCCATACAGCCTCCTCCATACAGCACAGCCTCCTCCATACAGCACAGCCTCCTCCATACAGCCTCCTCCATACAGCACAGCCTCCTCCATACAGCACAGCCTCCCTCATACAGCCTCCTCCATACAGCACAGCCTCCTCCATACAGCACAGCCTCCTCCATACAACACAGCCTCCCCCATACAGCACAGCCTCCCCCATACAGCCTCCTCCATACAACACAGCCTCCCCCATACAGCACAGCCTCCCCCATACAGCCTCCTCCATACAGCACAGCCTCCTCCATACAGCACAGCCTCCTCCATACAGCCTCCTCCATACAGCACAGCCTCCTCCATACAGCCTCCTCCATACAGCCTCTTCATACAGCACAGCCTCCTCCATACAGCCTCCTCCATACAGCACAGCCTCCTCCATACAGCACAGCCTCCTCCATACAGCCTCCTCCATACAGCCTCCTCCATACAGCACAGCCTCCTCCATACAGCACAGCCTCCTCCATACAGCACAGCCTCCCCCATACAGCCTCCTCCATACAGCCTCCTCCATACAGCACAGCCTCCCCCATACAGCCTCCTCTATACAGCACAGCCTCCCCCATACAGCACAGCCTCCCCCATACAGCACAGCCTCCCCCATACAGCACAGCCTCCCCCATACAGCCTCCTCCATACAGCACAGCCTCCCCCATACAGCCTCCTCCATACAGCACAGCCTCCCCCATACAGCCTCCTCCATACAGCACAGCCTCCTCCATACAGCACAGCCTCCTCCATACAGCACAGCCTCCTTCATACAGCACAGCCTCCCCCATACAGCCTCCTCCATACAGCACAGCCTCCCCCATACAGCCTCCTCCATACAGCACAGCCTCCTCCATACAGCCTCCTCCATACAGCACAGCCTCCTCCATACAGCCTCCTCCATACAGCACAGCCTCCTCCATACAGCCTCCTCCATACAGCACAGCCTCCCCCATACAGCTTGTGCTGCAGCAGTGGAGAATATATATAATGAATATAGAATTATATATATATATATATATATATATATATATATACATATATATATATATATATATATATATATATATATATATACAGTATATGTCTCTGCTATTAATATGATAAGGAGGAGAGGGTTTTTTTTTTTTTTTGCAAAATGTCAAAGTGTTTGTGTCTTGGAAGTTTTTGCTTTGAAAATCTGTAGAGACCGAGGGAGGGAGGCCGCAGCTCCAGAATTCTAACCTGGTATCCCCCAATGTAAGAGGGAGAGATCACCTTCTATATCCTGTCACCTGTATATGGGACATGTCATATGGGAGGCTGTCACCTGTACAGTATATAGGAAGCTGTCACCTGTATATGGGAGGCTGTCACCTGTCACCTGTACAGTATATAGGAAGCTGTCACCTGTATATGGGAGGCTGTCACCTGTACAGTATATAGGAAGCTGTCACCTGTATATGGGAGGCTGTCACCTGTACAGAATATAGGAAGCTGTCACCTGTATATGGGAGGCTGTCACCTGTACAGTATATGGGAGCCTGTCACCTGTATATGGGAGGCTGTCACCTGTACAGTATATGGGAGGCTGTCACCTGTAGAGTGTATGGGAGCCTGTCACCTGTACAGTATATGGGAGCCTGTCACCTGTATATGGGAGGCTGTCACCTGTACAGTATATGGGAGGCTGTCACCTGTAGAGTGTATGGGAGCCTGTCACCTGTACAGTATATGGGAGGCTGTCACCTGTCACCTGTACAGTATATGGGAGGCTGTCACCTGTACAGTATATGGGAGGCTGTCACCTGAACAGTATATGGGAGGCTGTCACCTGTACAGTATATGGGAACCTGTCACCTGTACAGTATATGGGAGGCTGTCACCTGTACAGTATATGGGAGGCTGTCACCTGTACAGTATATGGGAGCCTGTCACCTGTACAGTATATGGGAGGCTTTCACCTGTAGAGTGTATGGGAGCCTGTCACCTGTACAGTATATGGGAGGCCGTCACCTGTACAGTATATGTGAGGCTATGATATGCCGTCTGTAGTATATAGGATGTAATGCATCGCATACTATAGGGACCAGTATAGCCTTTATGGGTGGTCACAATAATATGACAATCACAATAATTCTAGATGAATTATACTCTGCCTAGTGCAGCACCTGGGGGGAAGGACATAATACAGGGGCGGGGCATGATACAAGGGGGGCAGGACATGATACAGGGGGCAGGGCATGATACAGGGGGATAGGGCGCTTTATTACATAGAGAAGGAGGAGCCGCGCTTTATTACATAGAGAAGGAGGAGCCGCGCTTTATTACATAGAGAAGGAGGAGCCGCGCTTTATTACATAGAGGAGGAGGAGACAAGCTTTATTACTCAGAGGAGGAGCCGTGCTTTATTACACAGAGGAGGAGCCGCGCTTTATTACTTATTATAGAGCTCAGGGTTAGGGGTTATAGAGCTCAGGGGGGGCAGGACATGATACAAGGAGCCATAGGAGGAGGAGCCGCGCTTTATTACACAGAGGAGGAGCCGCGCTTTATTACTTATTATAGAGCTCAGGGTTAGGGGTTATAGAGCTCAGGGGGGGCAGGACATGATACAAGGAGCCATAGGAGGAGGAGCCACGCTTTATTACATAGAGGAGGAGGAGACAAGCTTTATTACTCAGAGGAGGAGCCGTGCTTTATTACACAGAGGAGGAGCCGCGCTTTATTACTTATTATAGAGCTCAGGGTTAGGGGTTATAGAGCTCAGGGGGGGCAGGACATGATACAAGGAGCCATAGGAGGAGGAGCCGCGCTTTATTACACAGAGGAGGAGCCGCGCTTTATTACTTATTATAGAGCTCAGGGTTAGGGGTTATAGAGCTCAGGGGGGGCAGGACATGATACAAGGAGCCATAGGAGGAGGAGCCGCGCTTTATTACATAGAGGAGGAGGAGCCGTGCTTTATTACACAGAGAAGGAGGAGCCGCGCTTTATTACATAGAGGAGGAGGAGCCGTGCTTTATTACACAGAGAAGGAGGAGCCGTGCTTTATTACATAGAGGAGGAGCCGTGCTTTATTACATAGAGGAGGAGCCGTGCTTTATTACATAGAGGAGGAGCCGTGCTTTATTACATAGAGAAGGAGGAGCCGTGCTTTATTACATAGAGAAGGAGGAGCCGTGCTTTATTACATAGAGGAGGAGGAGCCGCGCTTTATTACATAGAGGAGGAGGAGCCGCGCTTTATTACATAGAGGAGGAGCCGTGCTTTATTACATAGAGGAGGAGGAGCCGTGCTTTATTACATAGAGGAGGAGGAGCCGTGCTTTATTGCATAGAGAAGGAGCCTGCTTTATTACATAGAGGAGGAGGAGCCGCGCTTTATTACATAGAGGAGGAGGAGCCTGCTTTATTACATAGAGGAGGAGGAGCCGTGCTTTATTACATAGAGGCGGAGGAGCCGTGCTTTATTACATAGAGGAGGAGGAGCCGTGCTTTATTACATAGAGGAGGAGGAAATGTGCTTTATTACATAGAGGCGGAGGAGCCGTGCTTTATTACATAGAGGAGGAGGAGCCGCGCTTTATTACATAGAGGAGGAGGAGCCGTGCTTTATTACATAGAGGAGGAGGAAATGTGCTTTATTACATAGAGGCGGAGGAGCCGTGCTTTATTACATAGAGGAGGAGGAGCCGTGCTTTATTACATAGAGGAGGAGGAGCCGCGCTTTATTACATAGAGGCGGAGGAAATGTGCTTTATTACATAGAGGCGGAGGAGCCGTGCTTTATTACATAGAGGAGGAGGAGCCGTGCTTTATTACATAGAGGAGGAGGAGCCGTGCTTTATTACATAGAGGAGGAGCCGTGCTTTATTACATAGAGGAGGAGCCTGCTTTATTACATAGAGGAGGAGGAGCCGCGCTTTATTACATAGAGGAGGAGGAGCCGTGCTTTATTACACAGAGAAGGAGGAGCCGTGCTTTATTACATAGAGGAGGAGGAGCCGTGCTTTATTACATAGAGGAGGAGGAGCCGTGCTTTATTACATAGAGGAGGAGGAGCCGTGCTTTATTACATAGAGGAGGAGCCTGCTTTATTACATAGAGGAGGAGGAGCCGCGCTTTATTACACAGAGAAGGAGGAGCCGTGCTTTATTACATAGAGGAGGAGGAGCCGTGCTTTATTACATAGAGGAGGAGGAGCCGTGCTTTATTACATAGAGGAGGAGGAGCCGTGCTTTATTACATAGAGGAGGAGCCGTGCTTTATTACATAGAGGAGGAGGAGCCGCGCTTTATTACATAGAGGAGGAGGAGCTGTGCTTTATTACATAGAGGAGGAGGAGCTGTGCTTTATTACATAGAGGAGGAGCCGCGCTTTATTACATAGAGGAGGAGCCGCGCTTTATTACATAGAGAAGGAGGAGCTGTGCTTTATTACATAGAGGAGGAGGAGCCGCGCTTTATTACATAGAGGAGGAGGAGCCGTGCTTTATTACATAGAGGAGGAGAAGCCGTGCTTTATTACATAGAGGAGGAGGAGCTGTGCTTTATTACATAGAGGAGGAGCCGTGCTTTATTACATAGAGGAGGAGGAGCCGCGCTTTATTACATAGAGGAGGAGGAGCTGTGCTTTATTACATAGAGGAGGAGGAGCTGTGCTTTATTACATAGAGGAGGAGCCGCGCTTTATTACATAGAGGAGGAGCCGCGCTTTATTACATAGAGAAGGAGGAGCTGTGCTTTATTACATAGAGGAGGAGGAGCCGCGCTTTATTACATAATGGAGGAGGAGCCGTACTTTATTACATAGAGAAGGAGGAGCCGCGCTTTGTTACATAGAGGAGGAGCCGTGCTTTATCACATAGAGGAGGAGGAGTCGTGCTTTATTACATAGAGGAGGAGGAGCCTTGCTTTATTACATAGAGGCGGAGGAACCATGCTTTATTACACAGAAAAGGAGGAGCCGCGCTTTATTACATAGAGGAGGAGGAGTCGTGCTTTATTACATAGAGGAGGAGGAGCCTTGCTTTATTACATAGAGGCGGAGGAACCATGCTTTATTACACAGAAAAGGAGGAGCCGTGCTTTATCACATAGAGGAGGAGGAGTCGTGCTTTATTACATAGAGGAGGAGGAGCCTTGCTTTATTACATAGAGGCGGAGGAACCATGCTTTATTACACAGAAAAGGAGGAGCCACGCTTTATTAATAGAGAAGGAGGAGCTGTGCTTTATTACATAGAGGAGGAGCCGTGCTTTATTACATAGAGGAGGAGCCGTGCTTTATTACATAGAGGAGGAGGAGTCGTGCTTTATTACATAGAGGAGGAGGAGCCGTGCTTTATTACACAGAAAAGGAGGAGCCGCGCTTTATTACATAGAGGAGGAGGAGCCGTGCTTTATTACATAGAGGACGAGCCGTGCTTTATTACACAGAAAAGGAGGAGCCGCGCTTTATTACATAGAGGAGGAGGAGCCGTGCTTTATTACACAGAAAAGGAGGAGCCGCGCTTTATTACATAGAGGAGGAGGAGCCGTGCTTTATTACATAGAGGAGGAGCCGCGCTTTATTACATAGAGAAGGAGGAGCCGTGCTTTATTACATAGAGAAGGAGGAGCCGTGCTTTATTACATAGAGGAGGAGGAGCCGTGCTTTATTACATAGAGGAGGAGCCTGCTTTATTACATAGAGGAGGAGGAGCTGTGCTTTATTACATAGAGGAGAAGCCGTGCTTTATTACATAGAGGAGGAGGAGCCGCGCTTTATTACATAGAGGAGGAGGAGCTGTGCTTTATAACATAGAGAAGGAGGAGCCGCGCTTTATTACATAGAGGAGGAGCCGCGCTTTATTACATAGAGAAGGAGGAGCTGTGCTTTATTACATAGAGGAGGAGGAGCCGCGCTTTATTACATAGAGGAGGAGGAGCCGTGCTTTATTACATAGAGAAGGAGGAGCCGCGCTTTATTACATAGAGGAGGAGCCGCGCTTTATTACATAGAGAAGGAGGAGCTGTGCTTTATTACATAGAGGAGGAGCCGCGCTTTATTACATAGAGAAGGAGGAGCTGTGCTTTATTACATAGAGGAGGAGCCGTGCTTTATTACATGGCGGAGGAGGAGCCGTGCTTTATTACATAGAGGAGGAGCCGTGCTTTATTACATAGAGTAGGAGGAAACGAGCTTTATTACATAGAGAAGGAGGAGGTGTGCTTTATTACATAGAGGAGGAGCCGTGCTTTATTACATGGCGGAGGAGGAGCCGTGCTTCAATACATAGAGGAGGAGCCGCGTTTTATTACATAGAGGAGGAGGAAGTGCTCTTTATTACATAGAGGAGGAGGAGATGAGCTGTGTTACATAGAGGAGGCGGAGCTGTGCTTTATTACATAGAGGAGGAGGAGCTGCGCTTTATTACATAGAGGAGGAGGAGCTGCGCTTTATTGCTCAGAGGAAAATGAGCCGTGCTTTATTACATAGAGGAGGAGGAGCCATGCTTTATTTCACAGAGGAGGAGGAGCCACGCTTTATTACATAGAGTAGGAGGAGCCGCGCTTTATTACACAGAGGAGGAGGAGCAGCGCTTTATTATATAGAGGAGGAGTAGCCACGCTTTATTACCTAGAGGAGGAGGAGCCGCGCTTTATAATATAGAGGAGGAGGAGCTGCGCTTAATTTGTCAGAGGTGGAGAAGCCACACTTATTAAATAGAGGATGTGGAGCCACGCTTTATTACACAGAGAAGGAGGAGGTGCGCTTTATTACATAGAGGAGGAGGAGCACTTTATTACACAGAGGAGGAGCCGCGCTGAATTACATAGAGGAGGAGGAGCCACGCTTTATTTTATTGAGGAGCCGCACTGAATTACATAGAGGAGGAGGAGCCACGCTTTATTAAATAGAGGAGGAGTTCCCCTTTGTTACATAGAGGAAGAGGCGTGCTTTATTACACAGAGGAGGAGGAGCTGCCCTTTATTACACAGAGGAGGAGGAGCTGCGCTTTATTACATAGAGGAGGAGGAAACGAGCTTTATTACTCAGAGGAGGAGCCGTGCTTTATTACACAGAGGAGGAGGAGCCGCGCTTTATTACTTATTATAGAGCTCAGGGTTAGGGGTTATAGAGCTCAGGGGGGGCAGGACATGATACAAGGAGCCATAGGAGGAGGAGCCGCGCTTTATTACATAGAGGAGGAGGAGCTGCGCTTTATTACACAGAGGAGGAGGAGCAGCGCTTTATTATATAGAGGAGGAGGAGCCGCACTTTATAATATAGAGGAGGAGGAGCTGCGCTTAATTTCTCAGAGGTGGAGAAGCCACACTTATTAAATAGAGGATGGGGAGCCACGCTTTATTACACAGAGGAGGAGGAGCCACGCTTTATTACATAGAGGAGGAGGAGCTGCGCTTCATTACATAGAGGAGGAGGAGCTTTGCTTTATTACACAGAGGAGGAGCCGCGCTTTATTACACAGAGAAGGAGCCACGCTGAATTAAATAGAGGAGGAGGAGCCATGCTTTATTTTATTGAGGAGGAGGAGCGGTGCTTTATTACATAGAGGAGGAGGAGCCGCACTTTATTACTCAGAGGAGGAGGAGCCACGCTTTATTAAATAGAGGAGGAGTTCCACTTTATAATATAGAGGAAGAGCCGCGCTTTATTACACAGAGGAGGAGCTGCGCTTTATTACACAGAGGAGGAGGAGCCGCGCTTTATTACATAAAGGAGGAGGAGCCGCGCTTTATTACACAGAGGAGGAGGAGCCGCGCTTTTACATAAAGGAGGAGGAGCCGTGCTTTATTACATAAAGGAGGAGGAGCTGCACTTTATCACATAGAGGAGGAGGAGCCGCGCTTTATTACATAGAGGAGGAGGAGCTGTGCTTTATTACATAGAGGAGGAGGAGTTGCGCTTTATTACATAGAGAAGGAGGAGCCACGCTTTATTACTCAGAGGAGGAGGAGCCACGCTTTATTAAATAGAGGAGGAGTTCCACTTTATTACATAGAGGAAGAGCCGTGCTTTATTACACAGAGGAGGAGGAGCTGCGCTTTATTACACAGAGGAGGAGGAGCCGCCTTTATTACATAAAGGAGGAGGAGCCGCGCTTTATTACATAGAGGAAGAGGTGCCGCACTTTATTACTCAGAGGAGGAGCCGTGCTTTATTACACAGAGGAGGACGAGCCGCGCTTTATTACTCAGAGGAGGAGGAGCCGCGCTTTATTACAGAGGAGGAGGAGCAGCGCTTTATTACATAAAGGAGGAGGAGCCGCTCTTTATTACATAGAGGAGGAGGAGCCGTGGTTTATTACACAGAGGAGGAGGAGCCTCGCTTTATTACACAGAGGAGGGGGAGCTGCGCTTTATCACACAGAGGAGGGGGAGCTGCGCTTTATTACACAGAGGAGGGGGAGCTGCGCTTTATTACACAGAGGAGGAGGAGCCGCGCTTTATTACACAGAGGAGGGGGAGCTGCGCTTTATTACACAGAGGAGGAGGAGCCACGCTTTATAATATAGAGGAGGAGAAGCCACGCTTTATTACACAGAGGAGGAGGAGGAGCAGCACTTTATTACATAAAGGAGGAGGAGGAGCCGCGCTTTATTACACAGAGGAGGAGCAGCGCTTTATTACATAAAGGAGGAGGAGCCGCACTTTATTACTCAGAGGAGGAGCCGTGCTTTATTACACAGAGGAGGAGGAGCCGTGCTTTATTACACAGAGGAGGAGGAGCCGCGCTTTATTACTTATTATAGAGCTCAGGGTTAAAGGGAACAAATATCTTAATTTAACTTTAAGAAAATCTCTCCCTCTCCAGCTGCCCCGGGTTATCCATCCACATACAGCTGCCCCGGGTTATCCATCCACATACAGCTGCCCCGGGTTATCCATCCACATACAGCTGCCCCGGGGCATCCATCCACAGACAGCTGCCCCAGGGTATCCATCCACATACAGCTGCCCCGGGTTATCCATCCACATACAGCTGCCCCGGGGCATCCATCCACAGACAGCTGCCCCGGGGTATCCATCCACAGACAGCCGCCCTGGGGTCTCCATGCACAGACAGCTGCCCCGGGGTATCCATCCACAGACAGCTGCCCCGGGGTATCCATCCACAGACAGCTGCCCCGGGGTATCCATCCACAGACAGCCGCCCTGGGGTCTCCATGCACAGACAGCCGCCCCAGGGTATCCATCCACAGACAGCCGCCCCAGGGTATCCATCCACAGACAGCTGCCCCGGGGTATCCATCCACAGACAGCCGCCCCAGGGTATCCATCCACAGACAGCTGCCCCGGGGTCTCTATCCACAGACAGCTGCCCCGGGGTATCCATCCACAGACAGCCGCCCCGGGGTATCCATCCACAGACAGCTGCCCCAGGGTATCCATCCACAGACAGCTGCTCCGGGGTATCCATCCACAGACAGCTGCCCCAGGGTATCCATCCACAGACAGCCGCCCCAGGGTATCCATCCACAGACAGCCCCCCCGGGGTATCCATCCACAGACAGCTGCCCCGGGGTATCCATCCACAGACAGCCGCCCTGGGGTATCCATCCACAGACAGCCGCCCCAGGGTATCCACAGACAGCTGCCTCGGGGTATCCACAGACAGCTGCCCCAGGGTATCCATCCACAGACAGCCGCCCTGGGGTATCCATCCACAGACAGCTGCCCTGGGGTATCCATCCACAGACAGCCGCCCTGGGGTATCCATCCACAGACAGCCGCCCCGGGGTATCCATCCACAGACAGCCGCCCCGGGGTATCCATCCACAGACAGCCGTCCCAGGGTATCCATGCACAGACAGCCGCCCTGGGGTATCCATCCACAGACAGCCGCCCCGGGGTATCTATCCACAGACAGCCTCCCCGGGGTATCCATCCACAGACAGCCGCCCCGGGGTATCCATCCACAGACAGCCGCACCAAGGTCTCCATGCACAGACAGCCGCCCCGGGGTATCCATCCACAGACAGCTGTTTATATCTATTCCCCCCCCCCCCCCCCCTGCCCTCTCTCTATTTCCCCTGCTCTCTCTCTCCCTCTCTCTTTATATTTTTTTAACATTTTTACAATGAGAAGCAGCGCTAAGGCACAACATCATCCCTCTGCTGCCCCCAATGGTTGTGTCAGGAACTGCAGGGCTGCACATCACCAGCACTGCAACCTACTGCAAACTACATTACGATTGGTGAAGCTGTGTGTATAAGTAGAGCTGCAGCTGCGGCACAGTGTGGCAGAACAGACAGTGATTGACAGCTATCCCTGCTCTCTCTGCTAGAGCTGATCGAACCCTTAGGAAACCCTAGGTAATAGGCTGTGTCCCTGTATTCCAGGTGGTACCCGGGCTGTCTCCTCCTTCCCCACGGACCGGGCAGGCATCAGGAATCAAAAGCTTTGTGAATGTTCGAGTTCGATCAAATCTAGGATTTCCCGAGGTTTGATCAACTCTACTATCTCCTATACTGTGCCGCAGCTGCAGCGCTCCTGACGCAGACAGCTTCCCCAAGAGTAACGTCTAATACTAATCTGCAGTGTAGAGATATGAGGAGGGGGGGGGGCTCAGTATCACCATCACCTGATGCTGCAGAGCTTTAGGTAGGCTCCCAAACCCCGGAGTCTGACTGGGATTATTGACAAGGTACTCCAGCCAAAAGATATTTTTTCAAATCAACTGGTGTCAGAAAGTTATACAGATTTGTAATTTACTTCTATGTAAAAATCTCCAGTCTTCCAGTACTTATCAGCTGCTGCATGTCCTGCGGGAAGTGGTGTATTCTTTCCAAACTTCCAGTACTTATCAGCTGCAGTATGTCCTGCAGGAAGTGGTGTATTCTCTCCAGTCTGACACAGTGCTCTCTGCTGCCACCTCTGTCCATGTCAGGAACTGTCCAGAGCAGGAGAGGTTTTCTATGGGGATTTGCTGCTGCTCTGGACAGTTCCTGACAGAGATAACTCAGATCGCATCCTTGTAACCACGTCAGTCCCACTGCCCCTCTGGGGACACCTGTAAGGATCCCTGTCAGGCATAACACACTACAATGCAGACATAGTTTAGCGCGTCAATTGAATGATTAAGTAATCGCCTGTTTGTGTCCCCTGGTCAGGAAATGTGCACAAAATGTAAAAAAATATATATATTAAAAGAAGAAAAAAAGAAAAAGAAGATGTTAAAAATCTTAAAAAAAAAAAATTAAAAGCATTTCCTCATTTTAAAATTATTATATATATTATTATTATATATGAAAAAATAATAAGAAGAAAAACAATAAGCGTTCAGCTGTAATACACATTATTTATCTGGCAAGGTAAAAAACCACTGCCCTATAAAAGGGGGGTGGGGGGTACATCGGGGGTCTCCCCTATAGATACAGTCATCTCACCGGCTGGCGGGGGTACATCGGGGGTCTCCCCTATAGATACAGTCATCTCACCGGCTGGCGGGGGTACATCGGGGGTCTCCACTATAGAAACACAGTCATCTCACCGGCTGGCGGGGTACAACGGGGGTCTCCCCTATAGATACACAGTCATCTCACCGGCTGGCGGGGGTACATCGGGGGTCTCCCCTATAGATACAGTCATCTCACCGGCTGGCGGGGGTACATCGGGGGTCTCCACTATAGAAACACAGTCATCTCACCGGCTGGCGGGGTACAACGGGGGTCTCCCCTATAGATACACAGTCATCTCACCGGCTGGCGGGGGTACATCGGGGGTCTCCCCTATAGATACACAGTCATCTCACCGGCAGGCGGGGGTACATCGGGAGTCTCCCCTATAGATACACAGTCATCTCACCGGCTGGCGGGGTACATCCGGGGTCTCCCCTATAGATACACAGTCATCTCACCGGCTGGCGGGGGTACATCGGGGGTCTCCCCTATAGATACAGTCATGTCACCGGCTGGCGGGGGTACATCGGGGGTCTCCACTATAGACACACAGTCATCTCACCGGCTGGCGGGGTACATCGGGGGTCTCCCCTATAGATACACAGTCATCTCACCGGCTGGCGGGGGTACATCGGGGGTCTCCCCTATAGAAACACAGTCATCTCACCGGCTGGCGGGGTACATCGGGGGTCTCCCCTATAGATACACAGTCATCTCACCGGCTGGCGGGGTACATCCGGGGTCTCCCCTATAGATACACAGTCATCTCACTGGCTGGCGGGGGTACATCGGGGGTCTCCCCTATAGAAACACAGTCATCTCACCGGCTGGCGGGGTACATCGGGGGTCTCCCCTATAGATACACAGTCATCTCACCGGCTGGCGGGGGTACATCGGGGTCTCCCCTATAGATACACAGTCATCTCACCGGCTGGCGGGGGTACATCGGGGGTCTCCCCTATAGATACACAGTCATCTCAGCGGCTGGCGGGGGTACATCGGGGGTCTCCCCTATAGATACACAGTCATCTCACTGGCTGGCGGGGGTACATCGGGGGTCTCCCCTATAGATACACAGTCATCTCACCGGCTGGCGGGGGTACATCGGGGGTCTCCCCTATAGATACACAGTCATCTCACCGGCAGGCGGGGGTACATCGGGAGTCTCCCCTATAGATACACAGTCATCTCACCGTCTGGCGGGGTACATCCGGGGTCTCCCCTATAGATACACAGTCATCTCACCGGCTGGCGGGGGTACATCGGGGGTCTCCCCTATAGATACAGTCATGTCACCGGCTGGCGGGGGTACATCGGGGGTCTCCACTATAGAAACACAGTCATCTCACCGGCTGGCGGGGTACATCGGGGGTCTCCCCTATAGATACACAGTCATCTCACCGGCTGGCGGGGGTACATCGGGGGTCTCCCCTATAGAAACACAGTCATCTCACCGGCTGGCGGGGTACATCGGGGGTCTCCCCTATAGATACACAGTCATCTCACCGGCTGGCGGGGTACATCCGGGGTCTCCCCTATAGATACACAGTCATCTCACTGGCTGGCGGGGGTACATCGGGGGTCTCCCCTATAGAAACACAGTCATCTCACCGGCTGGCGGGGTACATCGGGGGTCTCCCCTATAGATACACAGTCATCTCACCGGCTGGCGGGGGTACATCGGGGTCTCCCCTATAGATACACAGTCATCTCACCGGCTGGCGGGGGTACATCGGGGGTCTCCCCTATAGATACACAGTCATCTCAGCGGCTGGCGGGGGTACATCGGGGTCTCCCCTATAGATACACAGTCATCTCACCGGCTGGCGGGGGTACATCGGGGGTCTCCCCTATAGATACACAGTCATCTCACCGGCTGGCGGGGGTACATCGGGGGTCTCCCCTATAGATACACAGTCATCTCACCGGCTGGCGGGGGTACATCGGGGGTCTCCCCTATAGATACAGTCATCTCACTGGCTGACGGGGGTACATCCGGGGTCTCCCCTATAGATACACAGTCATCTCACTGGCTGGCGGGGTTACATCGGGGGTCTCCCCTATAGATACACAGTCATCTCACCGGCTGGCGGGGAGACATCGGGGGTCTCTCCTATAGATACACAGTCATCTCACCGGCTGGCGGGGGTACATCGGGGGTCTCCCCTATAGATACAGTCATCTCACCGGCTGGCGGGGGTACATCGGGGGTCTCCCCTATAGATACACAGTCATCTCACCGGCTGGCGGGGGTACATCGGGGGTCTCCCCTATAGATACAGTCATCTCACTGGCTGGCGGGGGTACATCCGGGGTCTCCCCTATAGATACACAGTCATCTCACCGGCTGGCGGGGGTACATCGGGGGTCTCCCCTATAGATACAGTCATGTCACCGGCTGGCGGGGATACATCGGGGGTCTCCCCTATAGATACACAGTCATCTCAGCGGCTGGCGGGGGTACATCGGGGGTCTCCCCTATAGATACACAGTCATCTCACCGGCTGGCGGGGGTACATCGGGGGTCTCCCCTATAGATACACAGTCATTTCACCGGCTGGCGGGGGTACATCGGGGGTCTCCCCTATAGATACACAGTCATCTTACCGGCTGGCGGGGGTACATCGGGGGTCTCCCCTATAGATACAGTCATCTCACCGGCTGGCGGGGGTACATCGGGGGTCTCCCCTTAAGATACACAGTCATCTCACCGGCTGGCGGGGGTACATCGGGGGTCTCCCCTATAGATACACAGTCATCTCACCGGCCGGCGGGGGTACATCGGGGGTCTCCCCCATAGATACACAGTCATCTCAGCGGCTGGCGGGGGTACATCCGGGGTCTCCCCTATAGATACACAGTCATCTCACCGGCAGGTGGGGGTACATAGGGGGTCTCCCCTATAGATACACAGTCATCTCACTGGCTGGCGGGGTTACATCGGGGGTCTCCCCTATAGATACACAGTCATCTCAGCGGCTGGCGGGGGTACATCGGGGGTCTCCCCTATAGATACAGTCATCTCACCGGCTGGCGGGGGTACATCCGGGGTCTCCCCTATAGATACACAGTCATCTCACCGGCTGGCGGGGGTACATCCGGGGTCTCCCCTATAGATACACAGTCATCTCACCGGCTGGCGGGGGTACATCGGGGGTCTCCCCTATAGATACACAGTCATCTCACTGGCTAGCGGGGGTACATCCGGGGTCTCCCCTATAGATACACAGTCATCTCACCGGCTGGCGGGGGTACATCCGGGGTCTCCCCTATAGATACACAGTCATCTCACCGGCTGGCGGGGGTACATCCGGGGTCTCCCCTATAGATACACAGTCATCTCACTGGCTGGCGGGGGTACATCGGGGGTCTCCCCTATAGATACACAGTCATCTCACCGGCTGGCGGGGATACATCCGGGGTCTCCCCTATAGATACACAGTCATCTCACCGGCAGGCGGGGGTACATCGGGAGTCTCCCCTATAGATACACAGTCATTTCACCGGCTGGTGGGGGTACATCGGGGGTCTCCCCTATAGATACACAGTCATCTCACCGGCTGGCGGGGGTACATCGGGAGTCTCCCCTATAGATACACAGTCATTTCACCGGCTGGTGGGGGTACAATTTGCAACTAACCCAGACCCCAAGGCCCCCCCCCCCCATCTTTCTCCGGACCCCCCATCCTCCTTTCCTCCATCCAGACCATCCGCTTTTCTCAAGATGATATAATAAAACAATATAAATAAAGAAATAAAAAAAATAAAAAAAACTGGTTTATTAGCAAACTGAAGCTGGAGCCTGGGGATTGGTGCTGGTTCCATCCTCCCCTCCTCTCAAATCAATTAGGGTCCATTTACACAGAAAGATTATCTGACAGATTATCTGCCAAAGATTTGAAGCCAAAGCCAGGAATGGACTATAAACAGAGATCAAGTCATAAAGGAAAGACTGGGATCCATCCTCTTTTCAAATCCATTCCTGGCTTTGGCTTCAAATCTTTGGCAGATAATCTTTCTGAGTAAACGGACCCTTAGACCTGGGGATGGGTCCATCCTCCCCTACTCTCACATCAATTAGACCTGGGGATGGGTGCTGGTCCCATCCTCCCCTCCTCTCACATCAATTAGACCTGGGGATGGGTGCTGGTCCCATCCTCCTCTCCTCTCACATCAATTAGACCTGGGGGTTGGTGCTGGTCCCATCCTCCCCTCCTCTCACATCAATTAGACCTGGGGATGGGTGCTGGTCCCATCTTCCCCTCCTCTCACATCAATTAGACCTGGGGGTGGGTGCTGGTCCCATCCTCCCCTCCTCTCACATCAATTAGACCTGGGGATGGGTGCTGGTCCCATCCTCCCCTCCTCTCACATCAATTAGACCTGGGGATGGGTGCTGGTCCCATCTTCCCCTCCTCTCACATCAATTAGACCTGGGGGTGGGTGCTGGTCCCATCCTCCCCTCCTCTCACATCAATTAGACCTGGGGGTGGGTGCCCGTCCCCTCCTCCCCTCCTCTCACATCAATTAGACCTGGGGGTGGGTGCTGGTCCCATCCTCCCCTCCTCTCACATCAATTAGACCTGGGGATGGGTGCTGGTCCCATCTTCCCCTCCTCTCACATCAATTAGACCTGGGGGTGGGTGCTGGTCCCATCCTCCCCTCCTCTCACATCAATTAGACCTGGGGGTGGGTGCCGGTCCCATCCTCCCCTCCTCTCACATCAATTAGACCTGGGGATGGGTGCTGGTCCCATCTTCCCCTCCTCTCACATCAATTAGACCTGGGGGTGGGTGCTGGTCCCATCCTCCCCTCCTCTCACATCAATTAGACCTGGGGGTGGGTGCCGGTCCCCTCCTCCCCTCCTCTCACATCAATTAGACCTGGGGGTGGGTGCTGGTCCCATCCTCCCCTCCTCTCACATCAATTAGACCTGGGGGTGGGTGCTGGTCCCATCCTCCCCTCCTCTCACATCAATTAGACCTGGGGATGGGTGCTGGTCCCATCTTCCCCTCCTCTCACATCAATTAGACCTGGGGGTGGGTGCTGGTCCCATCCTCCCCTCCTCTCACATCAATTAGACCTGGGGGTGGGTGCCGGTCCCCTCCTCCCCTCCTCTCACATCAATTAGACCTGGGGGTGGGTGCCGGTCCCCTCCTCCCCTCCTCTCACATCAATTAGACCTGGGGGTGGGTGCTGGTCCCCTCCTCCCCTCCTCTCACATCAATTAGACCTGGGGGTGGGTGCTGGTCCCCTCCTCCCCTCCTCTCACATCAATTAGACCTTTAATGACAATGAAGATTTTGGATAAAGAAAACAAATTGATCCTTCAGTCTCATCCTCCTCCTCCTGGCGGGCCGCGGCTGACAATCACAGGCATCTGACATTTCCTTGTCTCCATGAATGATGATCGCCCTCAGGCGACTTATTAGACCGGGTTCAGAATCTACAATGAGCCGCAACAACAAGTTACAATAAAAAACAACAAAAAAACACCCTAACCCCCCCCCCCCCCCCCCCCCCCCTTGTCCGGCTTTCCGAGCTGCCGCTTGGCATTTTATTATCACCGACTGCCTTTATTTTCATTTTTTACTCCGCAACACAATAAGGTCAAAGATCTCGACACCGGGAAACAAAGATTTATTGATTCTTTCATTTAAGGAGAAATGTCAGATACGGGGAAGGCGGCCGCTTCCTGGGAGAACGAGGCGCAGACGTACAGGAGGGAGAATCTGCGGCTGCCGGAGTCTTCTGCTCCTTTCTTTCCGGCTATCGTACAATCGGGCTGATAAGGGGGGAGGGGGCTTCTCAGCTTCTCATTCGTGGCCTCGGTCCCATTCAGTCTCTATTATCTGTCGGCCGCACATCGAGGCTGCGGTCACCAGAGTCGGACGGTCCGCGGGGGATAGGACGACCAGGACGCGACATTGTTACTTCTGTCAGATGGAACAGAATGTAGCAGATAAAGGGCCGAGGGGCCCCGACCTGAATGGGAAATTATTGTTCTTGTCGATTTCAAAGTTTTGACAAGTGATGAGATTAAAGGCGACGGAGGAGACAGAACTTTTGGTTTGTTGTGTTCTGAACATCGGACTGTGAAAGAGACGAATGGAGGGGGGGGGGGGGGTCTTCTGTGTCATAAGGCCAAACTGCGGGGATCTAGGTGGAGTTTGTTCCTCTGTGGGCCCCTAAATATCTGCAACCCTGAGATACATTGTCTGGTGGTGGGGATCTATAATGGACCCCACAATCCCCCCACATATAGGAGGTGGCCGGATATGGGCCGCTACACTCTCTGCCATCTACTGGGGAGGATCAATCAATGGCCAATGTGAGGTGGCGGAGGCCTCAGGCGGCCTCTGTGCTCACTATGCTAAAGAACAGAGGACGAGTCTGTATTGGAATTCTGAGTGGATCAAGATGAGGTTATTGGGTATAGATTATGGGGTATAGATTATGGGGTATAGATTATTGGGTATAGATATTGGGGTATAGATTATT
This sequence comes from Dendropsophus ebraccatus, assembly GCA_027789725.1. Lineage (NCBI taxonomy): Eukaryota > Metazoa > Chordata > Amphibia > Anura > Hylidae > Dendropsophus > Dendropsophus ebraccatus. The sequence goes on along the minus strand of JAQFWZ010000015.1, from coordinate 1,450,950 downwards.
GGGTATAGATTATGCAGTATAGATTATTGGGTATAAATATTGGGGTATAGATTATGGGATATAGATATTGGGGTATAGATTATGCGGTATAGATTATTGGGTATAGATTATGCAGTATAGATTATTGGGTATAGATATTGGGGTATAGATTATGGGATATAGATATTGGGGTATAGATTATGCGGTATAGATTATTGGGTATAGATTATGCAGTATAGATTATTGGGTATAGATATTGGGGTATAGATTATTGGGTATAGATATTGGGGTATAGATTATGGGATATAGATATTGGGGTATAGATTATGCGGTATAGATTATTGGGTATAGATTATGCAGTATAGAATATTGGGTATAGATATTGGGGTATAGATTATTGGGTATAGATATTGGGGTATAGATTATGGGGTATAGATTATTTGGTATAGATATTGGGGTATAGATTATTGGGTATAGATATTGGGGTATAGATTATAGGGTATAGATTATTGGGTATAGATATTGGGGTATAGATTATCCGGTATAGATTATTGCATATAGATTACTGCATATAGATTATTTGGTATAGATTATGGGGTTAAGATGATTAAATTTAGATTATAGGGTATAGGTTTTGGGGTATAGATCATTGGGTGTAGGTTATGGGGTATAGATTATGGTGTATAGATTATTGGGTATAGGTTTTTGGATAGATTATGGGGTATAGATTGTGGGGTATAGATTACTGGGTATTGATTATAAATTATTGGGTTTAGATAATGGGGTATAGATTATGGGGTATATTTTATTGGGTATAGATTATTGCGTATAGGCCATTTGCGAATAAAATTATTCGCATATCGGCACTTTACGCCGAAAATCATCAGTACTCCGGATGATGCATGTCCCCCATAGGGTTTACAATCATTTAAATGTTAAAGTTATAAAGCAGCCGCTGTAATTCCATTGGAACATTAGACTTCTGATATCTTTCGATCCATCGGTAACAATAGGCGGAATCTTTCATGTTTTGCCGTTTGTGTTTCTAGAACAACCATTGTGACTAATATAATCAGTAATGGCTCTGGTGAAAAGCCGAGAACATTTCATCTGGGTTAATGTTAAAGAACATTTTCCCCTCTTCCATATGCAGAAAAAATACAGGAACCGGAGACGAGCGTCACTGAGTGATCCTATTGTGGGGATTCTATTAATTTCCTATTCATGTCTATGAGTTACCTTGGTTTCCTGCCTTAAAAAATGGTAAAAACCTTTAAAGGGAAAAAGTCATCACTTCCATGCTGTGTGAACTACAAGTCACTGGGGTCAGAGCTCAATGTGTGCAGCATGTGTCCTATATGTGTGATGCGTGTGCAGCATGTGTTCTATATGTGTGATGCGTGTGCAGCATGGGTCCTATATGTGTGATGCGTGTGCAGCATGTGTCTTATGAGTGATGTGTGTGCAGCATGGGTCCTATATGTGTGATGCGTGTGCAGCATGGGTCCTATATGTGTGATGCGTGTGCAGCATGTGTCCTATGAGTGATGTGTGTGCAGCATGTGTCCTATGTGTGATGTGTGTGCAGCATGTGTCCTATGTGTGATGTGTGTGCAGCATGTGTCCTATGTGTGAGTGATGTGTGTGCAGCATGTGTCCTATGTGTGATGTGTGTGCAGCATGTGTCCTATGTGTGAGTGATGTGTGTGCAGCATGTGTCCTATGTGTGAGTGATGTGTGTGCAGCATGTGTCCTATGTGTGATGTGTGTGCAGCATGTGCCCTATGTGTGTGTGATGTGTGTGCAGCATGTGTTCTATGTGTGATGTGTGTGCAGCATGTGTCCTATGTGTGTGCAGCATGTGCCCTATGTGTGTGATGTGTGTGCAGCATGTGTCCTATGTGTGTGCAGCATGTGTCCTATGTGTGATGTGTGTGCAGCATGTGTCCTATGTGTGATGTGTGTGCAGCATGTGTCCTATGTGTGATGTGTGTGCAGCATGTGCCCTATGTGTGTGTGATGTGTGTGCAGCATGTGTTCTATGTGTGAGTGATGTGTGTGCAGCATGTGCCCTATGTGTGTGTGATGTGTGTGCAGCATGTGCCCTATGTGTGATGTGTGTGCAGCATGTGTCCTATGTGTGTGCAGCATGTGTCCTATGTGTGTTATGTGTGTGCAGCATGTGCCCTATGTGTGATGTGTGTGCAGCATGTGTCCTTTGTGTGATGTGTGTGCAGCATGGGTCCTATATGTGTGATGTGTGTGCAGCATGTGTCCTTTGTGTGATGTGTGTGCAGCATGGGTCCTATATGTGTGATGTGTGTGCAGCATGTGTCTTATGTGTGATGTGTGTGCAGCATGTGTCCTTTTTGTGTGCAACATGTGTCCTATGTGTGATGTGTGTGCAGAATGTGCCCTATGTGTGATGTGTGTGCAGCATGTGCCCTATGTGTGATGTGTGTGCAGCATGTGTCCTATGTGTGATGTGTGTGCAGCATGTGCCCTATGTGTGATGTGTGTGCAGCATGTGCCCTATGTGTGTGCAGCATGTGCCCTATGTGTGATGTGTGTGCAGCATGTGCCCTATGTGTGTGCAGCATGTGCCCTATGTGTGTGCAGCATGTGCCCTATGTGTGATGTGTGTGCAGCATGTGCCCTATGTGTGATGTGTGTGCAGCATGTGCCCTATGTGTGATGTGTGTGCAGCATGTGTCCTATGTGTGATGTGTGTGCAGCATGTGCCCTATGTGTGATGTGTGTGCAGCATGTGCCCTATGTGTGATGTGTGTGCAGCATGTGTCCTATGTGTGATGTGTGTGCAGCATGTGCCCTATGTGTGATGTGTGTGCAGCATGTGCCCTATGTGTGATGTGTGTGCAGCATGTGCCCTATGTGTGATGTGTGTGCAGCATGGGTCCTATGTGTGATGTGTGTGCAGCATGTGCCCTATGTGTGATGTGTGTGCAGCATGTGCCCTATGTGTGATGTGTGTGAGCGATGTGTGTGTGGCTTGTGCAGCATGTGCCCTATGTGTGATGTGTGTGCAGCATGTGCCCTATGTGTGATGTGTGTGCAGCATGTGCCCTATGTGTGATGTGTGTGCAGCATGTGCCCTATGTGTGATGTGTGTGCAGCATGTGCCCTATGTGTGATGTGTGTGCAGCATGTGCCCCGCTGATCTGAATAGACAGTGTAATGCCTACTTTGCCCTGTGGTGGCGCTGCGGGAAAACTACAGACTTCAGACCTCTGCTCACTGGGCGCCTTCCAGTTATCGGCTTTCTTATTGGCTTATAATAAGGGAACATTTTCCATTTGCCAAATAAATAGTAATAATGGAGCCGTATCCGGAAGAATCCGGCAAATACCAAATTCCATGACCTCAAACTGGAAGAAGCATTCATGTACGTGTAGTTGCTGATGTAAAGCTCAGTCTGTCTGTCCCCCCATCATCTGCTCTGATTAGGCGGCAGTCTGTTCTGGCATTTCATTCATGAACCAGGAGGTCCAGGATGAGCAGATTTCTGGATCTGTCAGACAATTGTGTAGTATTATCTATAGCCTCCTGTCTAACGTCTACGGGTCCATCCATCTCATATAATCTAACGTCCACGAGTCCATCCATCTCATGTAACGTCCACGGGTCCATCCATCTCATATAATGTAACGTCCACGAGTCCATCCATCTCATGTCATGTAACGTCCATGGGTCCATCCATCTCATGTCATGTAACGTCCACGAGTCCATCCATCTCATGTCATGTAACGTCCATGGGTCCATCCATCTCATGTCATGTAACGTCCACGAGTCCATCCATCTCATATCATGTAACGTCCACTGATCAGCCATCTCCTATAATGTAACGTCCATGGGTCCATCCATCTCATATCATGTAACATCCACTGATCAGCCATCTCCTATAATGTAACGTCCACGGGTCCATCCATCTCATGTCATGTAACGTCCATGGGTCCATCCATCCATCTCATGTAACGTCCATGGGTCCATCCATCTCATATCATGTAACGTCCACGGATCAGCCATCTCCTATAATGTAACGTCCACGGGTCCATCCATCTCATGTCATGTAACGTCCACTGATCAGCCATCTCCTATAATGTAACGTCCATGGGTCCATCCATCTCATGTCATGTAACGTCCACTGATCAGCCATCTCCTATAATGTAACGTCCATGGGTCCATTCATCTCATGTCATGTAACGTCCATGGGTCCATCCATCCATCTCATGTAACGTCCACGGGTCCAGCCATCTCATGTCATGTAACGTCCATGGGTCCATCCATCTCATGTAACGTCCATGGGTCCAGCCATCTCCTATAATGTAACATCCATGGGTCCATCCATCTCATATCATATAACGTCCATGGGTCCATCCATCCATCTCATCTAACGTCCATGGGTCCAGCCATCTCATATCATGTAACGTCCACGGGTCCATCCATCTCATATCATGTAACGTCCATGGGTCCATCCATCTCATATAATGTAACGTCCATGGGTCCATCCATCTCCTATAATATAACGTCCACGGGTCCAGCCATCTCCTATATCATAACGTCCATGGGTCCAGCCATCTCCTATAATGTAATGTCCCTGAGTCCATCCATCTCATATAATGTAACGTCCATGGGTCCAGCCATCTCATGTAATGTAACGTCCTCGCGTCCAGCCATCTCCTATAATGTAACGTCCATGGGTCCATCCATCTCATACAATGTAACGTCCACGGATCCAGTCATCTCCTATAATGTAACGTCCATGGGTCCATCCATCTCATGTCATGTAACATCCAGGGGTTCATCCATCTCCTATAATGTAATGTCCCTGAGTCCATCCATCTTATATAATGTAACGTCCATGGGTCCAGCCATCTCATGTAATGTAACGTCCTCGCGTCCAGCCATCTCCTATAATGTAACGTCCATGGGTCCATCCATCTCATACAATGTAACGTCCACGGATCCAGTCATCTCCTATAATGTAACGTCCACGGGTCCATCCATCTAATACAATGTAACGTCCATGGGTCCATCCACTCTCATGTCATATAACGTCCATGGGTCCATCCATCTCATACAATGTAACGTCCACGGATCAGCCATCTCCTATAATGTAACGCCCAGGGGTCCACCCATCTTATACAATGTAACGTCCATGGGTCCATCCATCTCATACAATGTAACGTCCACGGATCAGCCATCTCCTATAATGTAACGCCCAGGGGTCCACCCATCTTATACAATGTAACGTCCATGGATCCAGCCATCTCCTATAATGTAACGTCCAGGGGTCCATCCTTCTTATACAATGTAACGTCCATGGGTCCATCCATCTCATGTCATGTAACGTCCATGGGTCCATACATCTCATGTTATGTAACGTCCACGGGTCCAGCCATCTCCTATAATGTAACGTCCACGGGTCCATCAATCTCATACAATGTAACGTCCACGGATCCAGCCATCTCCTATAATGTAACGTCCACGGGTCCATCCATCTAATACAATGTAACGTCCATGGGTCCATCCACTCTCATGTAACGTCCATGGGTTGGTCCACTTTCATGTAATGTAATGTCCATGGGTCTAGCCATCTCATATCATGTAACGTCCATGGGTCCATCCATCTCCTATCATGTAACGTCCATGGGTCCATCCATCTCCTATAATGTAACGTCCAGGGGTCCAGCTATCTCATATCATGTAACGTCCACGGGTCCATCTCATGTCATGTAACGTCCATGGGTCCATCCATCTCATATAATGTAACGTCCACAGGTCCATCCATCTCATATCATGTAACGTCCATGGGCCCATCCATCTCATATAATCTAACGTCCACGGGTCTAGCCTTCTCACATCATGTAATGTCCATGGGTCCAGCTATCTCATATCATGTAACTTCTATGGGTCGGGCCACTTTCATGTAATGTAACGTCCACGGGTCCATCCATCTCATATCATGTAACGTCCACGGGTCCATCCATCTCATATCATTTAACATCCACGGGTCCATCCATCTCATGTAATGTAAAATCCACGGGTCCATCCATCTCATATCATGTAACGTCCATGGGTCCATCCATCTCAAATAATGTAACGTCCATGGGTCCATCCATCTCCTATAATATAACGTCCACGGGTCCAGCCATCTCCTATAATGTAATGTCCCTGAGTCCATCCATCTCATATAATGTAATGTCCATGGGTCCAGCCATCTCATGTAATGTAACGTCCTTGGGTCCAGCCATCTCCTATAATGTAACGTCCATGGGTCCATCCATCTCATACAATGTAACGTCCACGGATCCAGCCATCTCCTATAATGTAACGTCCACGGGTCCATCCATCTAATACAATGTAACATCCATGGGTCCATCCACTCTCATGTAATGTAACGTCCATGGGTCCATCTATCTCATACAATGTAATGTCCACGGATCAGCCATCTCCTATAATCTAACGTCCACAGGTCCATCCATCTCCAATAATCTAACGTCCACAGGTCCATCCATCTCCAATAATCTAACGTCCACAGGTCCATCCATCTCCTATAATGTAACGTCCACGGGTCCAGCTAATCTTGTATAAACTCCGATCAGTGAAGTGTGAAGCTGCTTTTATTACAGAGCTTCTTAATGTTCAGTCCCATCAGATGTTCTCAGCAATAATACAGGGGGATGCGTCTGGCATGCCACAGAAGTACAGGAAAATATTGGAGGAGTGTTTGTCTCAGAGTGGAGGAGCAGAAACTTCTGAGCAGGGATGTAGGAGGAACATCTGCTTACACATAAGAAGCCGCCATTCCCTCAGCTGCGAGATGGAACGGTCTGAGAATCGTAACCGTCTGCAATGGGAATAAACAGAGACAACAAAATTAGAGACAAGTGTGCCCAATCCTTCAAAATGGTGCAAGCGGTGTAATAAATTTGGTGCAATACGATAAACTTGTCTTTCTAAACTAAAGGGGAACACTGGGCATTTGGGTTACTTGGGGACTTGACATTTAATAATAATCCACTCCTGCTCACCCATCACACTCCCCTGGGGTCCTCCTGTGACATCTGGTCCCCCGCTGGGTCCTCCTGTTACAAGATCAGATCCCCTGGGGTCCTCCTGTGACATCATCAGGTCCTCCGCTGGGTCCTCCTGTTACATCATCAGGTGCTCCGCTGGGTCCTCCTGTTACATCATCAGATCCCCCGCAGGGTCCTCCTGTGACATCATCAGGTCCCCCGCTGGGTCCTCCTGTGACATCATCAGATCCCGCGGTGGGTCCTCCTGTGACATCATCAGATCCCCCACTGGGTCCTCCTGTGACATCATCAGATCCCCCGCTGGGTCCTCCTGTGACATCATCAGGTCCCACGCTGGGTCCTCCTGTGACATCATCAGGTTCTCCTTTGACACCATCAGGTCTCCCGCTGAACGCTCTGGTTGCTACTGCCAAGAGTAACTTATCTCTGCAGTCAGTGCAAAGGCCAATCACTGGAGGACCAATGCGGCTTCTATAAGAGATGTCATCGCTGTATCGCCACCAAGCAGCTATTGCTTATTCTTACTGAAGAAAATATTTGTAATCAGTGAAGAAAAAGTAATAATAATAAAGAAAGAGAGACAGAAAAAAAGAAAGAGACAGAAAGAAAGAAAGAGCGGGGGAAAGAAAAAGAGAATTAGAGAGAGAGAGAGAAACAGAAAGAAAGAGAAAGAGAAAAAAAAGAGAGAGAAATAAAGAAAGAGGGAAAGAACAAGAGAGAGAAAGAACGAGAGAGAGTAAGTAAGAGAGAGAAAGAACAAGAGAGAGAAAGAGAAAAAGAACAGAAGAGAGAAAGAGAGAATAAAAGAGAAAGAGAAAAATAGAAAGAGAGAAAAAAAAGCAAGAAAGAAAGAATGAAAGAGAGAAAGACAAAGAATGAAAGTACGAGAAAGAAAATGAAAGGAAGATAAATAAAAAGAGAGAGAAACAGAGAAGGAAGAGAGAAAGAAAGGGAGACAGAAAAAGAAAGAGACAGAGAGAGAGAAAGAGAGAAGGAAAGAGAGAGAGAGACAAAGCAGAAGAAGAGAGAGAAAGAGATAGAGAAACAGAGAGAGAAAGAAAGAGAAGGAGAGAAGGAAAAGAGAAAGAAAGAAAAATAGAGAAAGAAGGAAAGAGGAGAGAGAGAAAGACAGAAAGAAAGAAAAAAGAAAGAAAGAGAGAGAGAAGGAAAAAAGAGAAAGAAAAAGAGAGAGGGAAAAGAAAGAGAGAAGGAAGAGAGAAAGAGAGAGAGAAGGGAGAGAGAAAGAAAGAAAGCGAAAGAGAGAAAGAAAAAAAGAGAAAGAAAGAGAGAGAAAAAGAGAAAGAAAAAAAATATAGAAACAGACAGAAAAAGAAAGAGAGAGAAACAGAAAGAGGAGAGAACATGAAGAGAAGGAAGAGAGAAAGAGAGTGAAAGAGAAAAAGAAAGAAAAAAAGAATGAGAGAAAAAAGAGAAGGAAGAGTGAAAGAGAAACAGAAAGAAAGAAAAAAAAGAGAAAGAGAGAGAGCGAATGAGAGAAGGAAGAGAGAAAGAAAAAAAAACGAGACAAAGAAAGAAAGAGAGACAGAAAGAAAGAGAGTGAAAGAAAGAAGGAAGAGAGAAAGAAAAAAAAGAGAAAGAGAGAGAGAAAGATCAAGAAAGAAAGAGAGAAAAAAAGAAAGAAAGAGAGATAGAAGAAAGAAAGAGACAGAAAGAGTGAAAGAGAAGGAAGAAAGAGAAAAAAAAGAGAGAGAAAGAGAGATCGAGAAAGAAAGAGATAAAAAGAAAGAAAGAGAGAAGGATGAGAGAAAGAAGGCCTGAAATAGAGAAAGAAAGAGAGAAACTCAAAGAAAGGATGAAAGAAATAGAGAAAGAGAGAGACAGAGAAAGAGAGAAAGAAAGAGAGAAAGAAGAGAGAAAGAGAGAGAAAAAGAAAGAGAGACAGAAAGGGAGAGAGAGAAAGAAAGAGAGAGGGGGAAAAGAAAGAGAGAAGGAAGAGAGAGATAGAGAGATAGAGAGAGAGAGAGAGAAACTTAAAGAGAAGGAAGAGAGAGAGAGAGAGAGAGAGAGGAGAGAGAAAGAAAGAAAGCAAAAGAGAGAAAGAAGGAAGAGAGAAAGAGATAGAGAAAGAGAGAGAGAAACTTAAAGAGAGAAGGAAGAGAGAGAGAGAAGGGAGAGAGAAAGAAAGAAAGCAAAAGAGAGAAAGAAAAAGCGAGAAAGAAAGAGAGAGAGAAAAAGAGAAAGAAAAAAATATAGAAACAGACAGAAAGAGAAAAAGAAAGAGAGAGAAACAGAAAGAGAGAAGGGAGAGAGTAAGAGAGAGAGAGACAGAGAAAGAGAGAGACAGAGAAAGAAAGGGAAAACATGAAGAGAAGGAAGAGAGAAAGAGAGCGAAAGAAAAAAAGAAAGAAAAAGAGAATGAGAGAAAAAAGAGAAGGAAGAGAGAAAGAAAAAAAAAACGAGACAAAGAAAGAAAGAAAGAGAGACAGAAAGAAAGAGAGTGAAAGAAAGAAGGAAGAGAGAAAGAAAAAAATAGAAAGAGAGAGAGAGAAAGATCAAGAAAGAAAGAGAGATAAAAAAGAGAAAGAGAAAGAAAGAGATAGAAGAAAGAAAGAGACAGAAAGAGTTAAAAATAGAGAAGGAAGAAAGAAAAAAAAGAGAGAGAGATAGAGAAAGAAAGAGATAAAAAGAAAGAAAGAGAGAAGGATGAGAGAAAGAAGGCGTGAAATAGAGAAAGAAAGACAGAAAGACAAAGAAAGGATGAAAGAAATAGAGAAAGAGAGACAAAGAAAGAGAAAGAAAGAAAGAAAGAAAGAGAAAGGGAAAAGGAAGAGAGAAAGAGAGAAAGAGAGAGAAAAAGAAAGAGAGACAGAAAGGGAGAGAAAGAAAGAGACAGAGAAATAAACAGAAAGAAATAGAGAGAGGAAAAAGAGAAAGAAAGAGAGAAAGAAAGAAAGAGAGAAAAGGAGAATGAAGAGAGAAAAAAAGATAGAGAGAAAGAAAGAAGTGAGAAAGAAAGAGAGAAAAAGAAAAAGAGACAGAAAGAGAGAGAAAGAAAGAAAGAAAGAAAGAAAGAAAGAGAGACAGAAATAAACAGAGAAAGAAAGAGATAGAGAAGGAAAAGAGAAAGAAAGAAGGAAAAGAGAAAGAAAAAGAGAGAGAAAGAAAGAAAGAAAAAAAATTAAGAAAAAAAGAGAGAGAGAGAATGAGAAGGAGAGAAAAAAAGAGAAGGAAGAGCGAAAGAGAGACAGAAAGAAAGAAAAAGAGAGACAGAAAGAGAGCGAATGAGAGAAGGAAGAGAGAAAGAAATAGAGAGAAAGAGAGAGAAAGAAAGAAAACAAGAGAAAGAGAGATAGATAGAAAAAAAGAAAGAAAGAAAAAGAAAGAAAGAAAGAAAGAGGATGAAAGAAAGAGAAAAAGAAAGAGATAAAAAGAGAAAGAGAGAGAGAGAAAGAAAAAAAGAGAGAAGGATGAGAGAAAGAGAAAAAGGAGAGAAATAAAGAAAGAAAGAGAGAAAGAAAGAAAGAAAGAAAGAAAGAGAAAAGAAAGAAAGAGACAGGAAGAGAGAGAAAGAAAGAGAGATACAGAAAAAGAAAGAAAGAGAGATACAGAGAAAGAAAGAAAGAGACAGAAAAGAAAAAGAGAAAGAAAGAAAGAAAGAAAATGTGAGGAATGAAAGAAAGAGAGACAAAGGGAGAAGGAAGAGAGAAAGAAAGAGTGAAAGAAATAGAGAGAAAGAGAAAAAGACAGAAAGAAAGAGAGAGAAAGAAAGAGAAGGAGAGAGAAAAAGAAGGAAAGACAGAAAAAGAGAAGGAAAGAAATAGAGAAAGAATGAAATTAAGAGAGAAAGACAAAGAATGAAAGAGTGAGAGAGAAAGAGAGATAACAAGACAGAGACAGAGAAAGGAAGAGAGAGAAAAAGAAAGAGAGACAGAGAAAGAAAAGAGAGAGAAAAAGAAGAAGAGAGAGAAAGAAAAAGTAACAGCAAGAAAAAGAAAGAAAGAAAGAATAAGAAAGAAAAAAGAAGAAAGAAAGAAAGAATAAGAAAGAAGAAGAAAGAAAGAAGAAAGAAAGAGAAAGAAAGAAAGAAGAAGAAAGAAAGAAAAGAAAGAAAAAGAAGAAAGAAAGAAAGAAAGAAAGAAAGAAAAGAAAGAAAGAAGAGAAGAAAGAAGAAAGAAAGAAAAGAAAAGAAAGAAAGAAAGAATAGAAGAAAGAGAAAGAAAAGAAAGAAGAAAGAAAGAAAAGAAAGAAGAAGAAAGAAAGAAAGAAAGAAAGAAAGAAAAGAAAGAAAGAAAAGAAAAGAAAGAAGAAGAAAGAAAGAAAAGAAAGAAATAGAAAGAAAAGAAAGAAAGAAAGAAAGAAAGAAAGAAAGAAAAGAAAAGAAGAAAGAAGAAAGAAAGAAAAGAAGAAAGAAAGAAAGAAAGAAAGAAAGAAGAAAAGAAAGAGAGAGAAAGGGAGAAGGAAGAAAGAAAGAGAAAGAAAAAGAGAAAAGGAAGAGAGAGAAAGGAAGAAAGAAAGAGAGAGCGAAAGAAAAAAAGACAGAAAGAAAGAGAAATAGAGAGAGAAAGAAAGAAAAAAAAAGAAAGAAAGAGAGAAAAAGAAGGAAAGGTAGAAAGAGAGTAGGAAAGTGAGATAAAGAGAAAGAATGAATGAGAGTAAGACATAGAATGAAAGAGTGAGAAAGAAAGAAACAAAGAAGAAGAGAGAGAGAAAAAGTAACAGCGAGAGAAGGAAAAGAGAAAGAAAGAGAAAAAAAGAGAAAGAAAGAAAGAGAAAGAAAGACAGAAAGAGAGAGAGTGAAAGAAAAAAGAAAGAGAGAGAAACAGAAAGAAAGAGAGAAGGAAGAGAGAGAGAGGAAGGAGAGAGAGAGAAAGAAAAAAAGAGAGAGAAAGAAAGAGAGAAGGAAGAGGTAAAGAAAGAGAGAGAGGAGGAAGAGAGAAAAAGAAAGAAAGAGAAAAAGAGGAAGAAAGAAAGAAGGAAGAGTGAAAGAAAGAGAGACAGAAAGAGAGAGAAATAAAGAAAGAGAGAATGAGAAAAAAGAGAGAAAGAGAAAAAGAAAGAAAAGGGAAAGAAAGAAATAGAGAGAAAAAGAAAGAAATAAAGAGAAAAAGAAAGAAAGAGACAGAGAAAGAAAGAAAAATAAAGAGAAAGAAAGAGAGAAACGTGAAAAAGAAAGAGAGAGAAAGGGAGAAGGAAGAAAGAAAGAGAGAAAGAAAAAGAGAGAAGGAAGAGAGAGAAAGTAAAAAAGAGAGAGTGAAAGAAAGACAGAAAGAAAGAAAAATAGAGAGAGAAAGAAAGAAAGAAAGAAAGAGAGAAAAAGAAGGAAAGGTAGAAAGAGAGTAGGAAAGCAAGATAAAGAGAGAAAGAATGAAAGAGAGTAAAACAGAATAAAACAGTGAGAAAGAAAGCGACAAAGAAAAAGAGAGAGAAAGAAAGACAGAGAAAGAGAGAAGGAAAAGAGAAAGAAAGAAAAAAGAAACAGAAAGAAGGAAAGAAAGAGAGAGAAAGGAGAGAGAAAGAAAGAAAGAGAGAAATAGAGAAAGAAAGAGAAAGAAAAAGAGAGAGAGAGAGAGAAGGAAAGAAAGAGAGAAGGAAAGAAAGAGAGAAAGACAAAGAAAGAGAGAAAGAATGAAAAAAAGAAAGAAAGAAAGAAAAAGAGAAAGACAGAGGGAGAGAGAGAGAAGATAGAAAGAAAGAGAAGAAAGAGAGAGAAAAGAAAGAAAGAGAGAAAAAGGGAGAAATAAATAGAGAAAGAAAGAAAGAAACAGAGAAAGAAAGAGAGAAGGAAGAGAGAAAGAGAAAAAGAAAGAAAGGAGAGAAAGAAAGAGAAAAAGAAAGAGAAAAAGAAAGAAAGGAGAGAAAGAATGAAAGAAAGAAAAAGAGAAAGAAGAGAGAAAGACAGAGGAAGAGAGAGAAAGAAAAAGAAGGAAGAGAGAAAGAGGGAGAAATAAATAGAGAAAAAAAAGAAAGAAACAGAGAAAGAAAGAGAGAAGGAAGAGAGAAAGAAAGAGAAAAAGAAAGTAAGGAGAGAAAGAGAGAAAGAAAGAAAGAAAGAAAGAAAGAGACAAAGAAAGAAAGAAAGAAAGAGACAAAGAAAGAAAGAAAGAAAGAAAGAGAGAAAAAGAAAGAAAGAGAGAGAAAGAAAGAAAGAAAGAAAGAAAGAAAGAAAGAAAGAAAGAAAAAAAGAAAGAAAGAAAGAAAGAAAGAAAGAAAAGGAAGAGCGAAATAGAAAGAAAGAAAGAAAGAAAGACATAGAAAGAAAAAGAGAGTGAATGAGAGAAGGAAGAGAGAAAGAAAATAGAGCAAGAGAAAAAGAAAGAGAGAGAGAAAGAAAAAAAGAGAGACAGAAAGAAAGAGAAAGTGAAAGAGTGAAAGAAGGGAGAGAGAAGGAAGGAGAGACAGAGAAAGAAAGAAAGAGAGAGTGAAAGAGAGAAGGAAGAGAGAGATAAAAAGGGAGAGAAAGAAAGAGAGAAGGAATAGAGAAATAAAGAAAGAGAGAAGGAGAGAGAGAGAAAGAGGATAAGAAAAAAAAGAGAAGGAAGAGTGAAAGAGAGACAAAAAGAAAGAAAAAAGAGAGAAAGTGAGAGAAAACGAGAGAGAGAAAGAGAGAAGTAAAAGAGAAAGAAAGAGAGAAAAAACAGAAAGAGAAAGAGAAAAGGAGGAAGAAAGAGAGACAGAGAAAGAAAGAAAGAAAGAGAGAGAAAGAAAGAGAGAAAGAAAGAGAGACAGAGAAAGAAAGAAAGAAATAGAGACAAGGAGAAAGAAAGAAAGACAGAAAAAGAGCAAGAGACAGAGAAAAAAAGAAAAAGAGAGAAAGAAAAAGAACAAAAGAAAGAAAGAGAGAAAGAGAAAGAAAGAGAGAGAGAATGTAAAAAAGAAAGAGAGAAGGAAGAGAGAAAGAAAGAAAAAAAGAAAGAAAGAAAGAAGTTAGAGAGAAAGAAAGAGAGTGAGTAAGAAAGAGAGAAAAAAAGAGAAAAAGAAAAAAAACAGACAGAAAGAAAGAGAGAGAGACAGAGAAAGAAAGAGAGACAGAGAAAGAAAGAAAGAAAGAAAGAAAGAAAGAGACAGAAAAAGAAAGAAAGAAATAGAGACAAGGAGAAAGAAAGAAAGAAAGACAGAAAAAGAGCAAGAGACAGAGAAAAAAAAGAAAAAGAGAGAAAGAAAAAGAACAAAAGAAAGAAAGAGAGAGAAAGAAAGAGAGAAAATGTGAAAAAGAAAGAGAGAAGGAAGAGAGAAAGAAAGAAAAAAGAAAGAGAGAAAGAAAAAGAAAGAAAGAAAGAAAGTTAAAGTGAAAGAAGGGGGAGAGAAGGAAGGAGAGAGAGAGAAAAAGAAAGAGAGAGAAAGAGAGAAGGAATAGAGAAATAAAGAAAGAAAAAAAGAGAAAAAGAGGAGAGAGAGAAAGAGAGAGGATGAGAGAAAAAAAGAGAGAAGGAAGAGTGAAAGAGAGACAAAAAGAGAGAAAACAGGAGAGAGAAAGAGAGAAGGAAGAGAGAAAGAAAGAACTGAGAAAAGAATCTTCTCATTACAGGTTATAGAATATGTGATAATGACCATAAGCTGCTGGAGTCAGAGATATCTCCTAACCCGGCCGCATACATCCCAGCATGCCCCCCACTGTAGAGGTAGTATATATATATATATATATATATATATATATATACTACAAGGTGTTAGGAGTCACCACCACTGATATATATATATACCATACAGGACAGAAGGGGAATATCATCTTGATTTCTCTTTTTAATGAATTGATGGACGTCATGTTATATATATATCATGACGTCTATCAATTAATTAAAAAGAGAAATATATATAAGTCCCGGGTATATACCACTGTATACTTACAGGACAGTCTGATAGAAGTTGGAGATAGAACAATCAGTGATATAACAGCGAATCTCCGGATCAGATAGCGGGAAGTGTCCGGGATATAGACCTGCACCAGACGCCCCATAGGATTACACAGGTCTCGTCTGTAAGAGCCAGGAGCAAAGAAAAGCAATAAGACACAGTGTACAGGAGAGAAGAGATCACAGAGAGGAGGAGGAGATCACAGACGGGAGCACGAGAGGACGAAAACTTACGGGAAAATATAATTATTCTATAATATAACAATATCTGCTGCCAAGTATTATCCGTACAATATATAATCAGTCATAATAAAAAACTATTCAACATAAAGTAAATCTGACATCTATCTATCTCCTATCTATCTCCTATCTATCTATCTATCTATCTATCTATCTATCTATCTATCTATCTATCTCCTATCTATCTCCTATCTATCTATCTATCTCCTATCTATCTATCTCCTATCTATCTCCTATCTATCTCCTATCTATCTATCTATCTATCTATCTATCTATCTATCTCCTATCTATCTATCTCCTATCTATCTCCTATCTATCTATCTATCTATCTATCTATCTATCTATCTATCTATCTATCTCCTATCTATCTATCTCCTATCTATCTATCTATCTATCTATCTATCTATCTATCTATCTATCTATCTATCTCCTATCTATCTATCTATCTATCTATCTATCTATCTATCTATCTCCTATCTCCTATCTATCTATCTCCTATCTATCTCCTATCTATCTATCTATCTATCTATCTATCTATCTATCTATCTATCTATCTCCTATCTATCTATCTATCTATCTATCTATCTCATATCTATCTATCTATCTATCTATCTATCTATCTCCTATCTATCTATCTATCTATCTATCTCCTATCTATCTATCTCCTATCTATCTATCTATCTATCTATCTATCTCCTATCTATCTATCTCCTATCTATCTCCTATCTATCTATCTCCTATCTATCTATCTCCTATCTATCTATCTATCTATCTATCTCCTATCTATCTATCTATCTCCTATCTATCTATCTATCTATCTATCTATCTCCTATCTATCTATCTATCTATCTATCTATCTATCTATCTATCTCCTCTATCTATCTCCTATCTATCTATCTCCTATCTATCTATCTATCTATCTATCTATCTATCTATCTCCTATCTATCTATCTCCTATCTATCTATCTATCTATCTATCTATCTATCTCCTATCTATCTGTCTTCTATCTATCTCCTATCTATCTATCTATCTATCTATCTATCTATCTATCTATCTATCTCCTATCTATCTATCTATCTCCTATCTATCTATCTATCTATCTATCTATCTATCTATCTATCTCCTATCTATCTCCTATCTATCTCCTATCTATTATCTATCTATCTCCTATCTATCTGTCTTCTATCTATCTCCTATCTATCTATCTCCTATCTATCTATCTCCTATCTATCTATCTCTCTATCTCCTATCTATCTATCTATCTATCTATCTATCTATCTATCTATCTCCTATCAATTCAATTCAATTCAATTCAATTCAAAAAAGCTTTATTGGCAGGTCCAAAATAAATATTTAGCATTGCCAAAGCAACAGAGTATAATAGATGGAGTGTGGGGGAGGGGGGGGGGTCATGTGGGGAGGAGGGTGTATACGGGGTAAGGGGCAGGATTGGGGGATAATAGGGCGTATAACAGTCCATGGTATCTTATAATCCTCTCAGCCGGTGGCAGGTGGAGACATACTGGGCCGCTACTTCCATGGTGGCCTCCTCTTCCCCCAGCAGAATGTGGAGTTTCCTCTCCTCATCTATGGAGGTGAAGTCCGGGATGGTGGAGAGTCTCTGGAAGTAGGTGACCCTGGTGGATGATGGTGGAGAGTCTCTGGAAGTAGGTGACCCTGGTGGATGATGGTGGAGAGTCTCTGGAAGTAGGTGTCCATGGTGGATGATGGTGGAGAGTCTCTGGAAGTAGGTGACCCTGGTAGATGATGGTGGAGAGTCTCTGGGAGTAGGTGTCCATGGTGGATGATGGTGGAGAGTCTCTGGAAGTAGGTGACCCCGATGGTGGATGATGGTGGAGAGTCTCTGGAAGTAGGTGACCCTGGTGGATGATGGTGGAGAGTCTCTGGAAGTAGGTGACCCTGGTGGATGATGGTGGAGAGTCTCTGGAAGTAGGTGTCCCTGGTGGATGATGGTGGAGAGTCTCTGGAAGTAGGTGTCCCTGGTGGATGATGGTGGAGAGTCTCTGGAAGTAGGTGACCCTGGTGGATGATGGTGGAGAGTCTCTGGAAGTAGGTGTCCCTGGTGGATGATGGTGGAGAGTCTCTGGAAGTAGGTGACCCTGGTGGATGATGGTGGAGAGTCTCTGGAAGTAGGTGTCCCTGGTGGATGATGGTGGAGAGTCTCTGGAAGTAGGTGACCCTGGTGGATGATGGTGGAGAGTCTCTGGAAGTAGGTGACCCTGGTGGATGATGGTGGAGAGTCTCTGGAAGTAGGTGACCCTGGTGGATGATGGTGGAGAGTCTCTGGAAGTAGGTGATACTGGTGGATGATGGTGAAGAGTCTTTGGAAGTAGGTGACCCTGGTGGATGATGGTGGAGAGTCTCTAGAAGTAGGTGACCCTGGTGGATGATGGTGGAGTCTCTGGAAGTAGGTGACCCTGGTGGATGATGGTGGAGAGTCTCTGGAAGTAGGTGACCCTGGTGGATGAGTATTTGCTGCAGTGTAGCAAGAAGTGGGCCTCATCCTCCAGGTCTCCCTGCTCACAGTGCCGGCACAGTCGGCTCTCGCGCGGCTTGTATGTCTGTCTGTGCCGCCCCGTCTCTATCTCCAGGCTGTGGGCGCTCAGTCTATAGAGGCTTAGGGTCTGCCTGTGTTTGGGGTGGTGCAGCCTCTCCAGGTATGGCGCCATGGTGTAGTCTCTCTGCAGTGACTGGTAGATGGTGAGTTTCTGGGAGTTACTTATTTCTCTCCTCCATTCCTCTGTATATTGCCCCTGGTATGTCTCTATTGCCCCTTTTATTTGGGCTTTTGTCAGGGCATGTTGTGGGGTTTGGCAGGACTGGTGGTGGATGCCCTGTTGGGGGGCACATTGGGCTCCATGGCTCAGGGAGGCTTTGTGGTGATAGGAGTCTGGGTTGCTTCTCTGTAAGTGCGCCCAGAATGACAGCGCCCTCTTCTGTACCTGGAACCTTAGTGGGAACCTGCCCAACTCTGCCCGACACGCCATGTTGGAGGTGCTGCGATGGACCTGGAGGAGGTACTTGCAGAACTCCAGATGAAAGGTCTCTGTTGGACTTGAATCCCATTTTGACTGGTCTGGGTAGGTGGCCGGACCCCAAACCTCACTGCCATAAAGCAGGATTGGGGCAATGACGCCATCAAAGATTTTTAGCCAGACCCTCACTGATGCTTTCAGGTGGTACAGTCGCTTTCGTATGGCATAGAAGGCTCTGCTGGCTTTTCCCTTGAGGACCTCTATGGCAGACTTGAAGCTCCCTGATTGGTTAAGCTCCAGGCCCAGGTACGTGTAGCTGCTGGTGTTCTCCAGTACTGACCCGTTTAGTGTGAAGGAGGAGGAGATGGAGGCTTTTTTCTGACCCTTCCTCTGGAACACCATGACCTTGGTCTTCTTAGAGTTGATGGGTAGTGCCCATGTATTGCTGAATTTCTCCAGGACTGACAGGCTTTCTTGGAGGCCGCTCTCTGTGGGGGACAGCAGCAGGAGGTCATCAGCGTACAGTAGGAACTTCACCTCACGGTCATGCAGGAGGAGGCCGGGGGCTGAGGAGTCCTCCAGAGCTGCAGCCAGTTCGTTGATGTAGATGTTGAAGAGCGTTGGGCTCAGGCTGCAGCCTTGTCTGACTCCTCGGCCCTGCTGGAAACAAGCTGTCCTCTTGCCGTTCACCTTCACGCTGCATTGGTTCCCAGTGTATGAGCTCTTGATGACATCATACGTCCTCCCTCCTATCCCACTCTGCAGGAGTTTCAGGAATAGGCCCGGGTGCCACACGGAGTCAAACGCCTTCCTAAAGTCCACAAAACAGGAGAAGATCTTGCCCCGTTTGGTGTTGTGGACGTGGGTCTTGATGAGGCTGTGCAGGGTGTAGATGTGGTCGGTGGTGCGGTGGTTCGGCATGAAACCGGCTTGACTTTTACTGAGGACCTCATGCTGTGTGAGGAAGGTGAGGACTCTTCTGTTGATGATGCCGCTGAATAGCTTTCCCAGATTGCTGCTCACACAGATCCCACGGTAGTTCGCTGGGTCATATTTGTCCCCACTTTTATGGATGGGGGTTATGAGGCCTCGGTTCCAGTCTTGTGGGAAGTGTCCGGAGCTCAGGACAAGGGTGAACAGTTTGGCCAGTGCAGCGTGGATGTCTGGCGGGCTGTATTTCAGCATCTCGGGCGGGATGCCGTAAGCACCACTGGCCTTTCTGCATCTGAGTAGAGTGATGTTCTCCTGTATTTCCTGTGTGGTGATCGGCCGGTCCAGGGGGGTCTGGAAGTCCTTGATTGCCTCTTCCATGTGCCTCAGTTTTGTGGTGATTTCTTTTTGTTCCTGGGTTTGCTCTTCTTCAGGGATGTTTTTGTAGAGGTCCCTAAAGTAGTTGAGCCAGATGGTGCCATTTTGGATATGGAGAGAGTTTTTCTTGGGCTTTGTGCCGATATGATGCCAGGTCTCCCAGAATGAGTTGTCCTGGAGGGAGTCCTCCAGCCGGTGGATCTTGTGGGAGAGGTAGCTCTGTTTTTTCTCTCTGAGGGTGCGCTTGTATTTCCTCTGTAGGGTGTCATAGGCTTCCCTCGCAGTCTTGTCATTGGGGTCTCTGTGCTTTTTGTTTGAGGCTGTCCTTAGGGAGTGACGTAGGGCCTTGCATTCCTTGTCAAACCATTTCTGGGAGTCTTTATTAGAGGGTCTCTTGACGCTGGTTTGTTCAAGGTCTGCTAGTTCTGCCATTGTGTACAGGATCTTGTTAAAGTCCTTCACTGCCAGAGTGACACCTTGTTGGCTTGGCTGATAGGGAGTGCTGTGAAAGTTTTCGAGCATCCCTTTGATTTCCACTCGATCGGTCGCATTGGTGTATTTAGTGGCAGATTGTCTGCGCCACTTGAAGGATGGTGGCAGGTTGCAGAGACCCGTCTGGCAGGGCTGTGTGGACGCTCTCTTGGTGGATCTCATGTACAGCAGGATCTGGTTATGGTCTGAGAGGTGTGTGTCCGGGGTGACTATGAAGGCGTTGATGTTTTGGGGGTCTGCGTCTGTGATGGCATAGTCCACCACACTGTTGCCCACGTGGGAGTTTACCGTGAATCGCCCTAAACAGTCGCCCCTAATACGCCCGTTCATGATGTACAGTCCCAGGCTCCGGCACAGGTTCAGCAGTTTTTTCCCACTCTTGTTAACAGTCCTGTCATAGCTGTTCCGTACTGTCTGTGTGGGGTCTGAGTAGTAGTCACCTCCTAGGATATATGTGTTGCCATCGGAGGTGACATAGTCCTTTTCCACACCTGTCCTGGCGTTGAGGTCTCCGCAGATCAGCACCCGGCCCTGGCACTGGAATTGGGCAGCCTCATTTTGTAGGACCTCATAGATGTCTGTATTGTGGTAGGGGGACTCAGCTGGGGGGATGTATATAGCACACAGGTAGATGTCATAGTGTGAAGCGAGGATGGAGCTGCTTATTTTAATCCAGATGTGGTTGTCCCCCCGTTTGACTGCTGTCATGTGATCTTTCAGCTCCTCCTTGTACCAGATCACTATGCCCCCTGAGCGGCGGCCCTGTTTGGTACTTTTGTTTTTCTGGGCAGGGACAGAGAATTCCTTATAGCCCATGGGTGCCAGGGACTCATCCTCTGCCCGGGTCCAGGTCTCCAAGAGGATTTGTATGTCAACAGTTTTTAGTCTTTCTTTGAAGTCTGGATCCCTGGTTTTGGATCCAAAGGCTGAGGAAGTTAATCCTTGGATATTCCAGCTACTGATGATGAGGGACGTCATTGTCAGTCGCTATACCTTGTAATGAGTTAGTTTTTTCATCGGACGTGGCAGCTTGTGTTAGAGGGGTCACATTAGTTTCTTACATAGTGTGCTGAGCAGGTTCCTTATCTCTGCCATGCTGCTGCCCTCTGTTGTGCAGTGCTGCCATTGTGGGACCGCTGTTCTCCCCCACCTCTGCCATCGCTGGGGACTGGGTCTGGGGTAGTTGCCTTCTGTGTTTCGGCGTCTGTTTCCAGGACTTTGGCTTGGTTGGGGTCTCTGGGGTCTTTCTAGTACTATGTCCTTAAATTCTTTTGCCAGTTTGCTTACTCCTTGTTTGTCCAGGTGTTTGGTGTCATACAGGTCTTGGGGTGTGATATCCCGGTGTACAGCCAGTTTAGTGTTGGGTATGGAGGAGATATTGGCGGCCAGCTCTGCGTTAATCTGCTCGGTTACACGGTGGGATACGTCTTGTCTTGGGAGCAGGGCAGACAGGATTATTTGTGACCTGGGGAATCTTTGTTGGGTGGCTTTGGCTAGCTGTGTAAGTCTTTCTGCAGTCTTCTCCTGCTGCAGGTCATTTGTGCCGGTGTGTAGGATGAGGTGTTTGGGGTCGGTAAAAAATGGGTTATTGATCACTTCTGCTGCTTGTGCTATTGTCGAGCAGCGGATTTTTGTGACCAGTTTCCCTGGGAAGAGTCTCTGTGTGTTGAGGTACTTCCCATTGGAGTCTATGAGTAGCACGATGTCCGGGCCTGGTGGTTTATTGGTGTCAGGTGTTCTCTGCATCCGGGGGGTTTCTGGGGTGTCAGTCGGGTTGTTCTCCTGTGTTAGGGGGGTTCTTTGAGTTTTGTCACTGTGATTGGGGGTGGGGTCCTTGTGTTTGTCGCTGGTCTCTCTTGACTTCCTTGCGGGGGGTGGATTGTTTATTACGGCATATGTTGGTACATTTCTAGTGGTCTTATCTGCATTTTGTGGTTCTCCGTCCAGGTTTTGGGGCAGATGTAGTCTTTTTAGTTTGGTTATCTCCTCTCTGAGCTGCTCATTTTCTTGTCTCAGTGAGTTAAGGGACGCCTGGATATCGTGCATGGCCGCACTGTGCTCACACTGCAGCCTGGCTATCTCCTCCTTCATCTGCTCGCTGGTATTTATGGGGCTTTGGTCTTTCTGTAAATCTTCCCTGAATTTATGAAAGTCTCTTTCTAGTACTGAGAGGCATTCTGTCAGTGTCTGTAGAGATGGGTGTGAGGTAATTGGTTCTGAG
Source organism: Dendropsophus ebraccatus (assembly GCA_027789725.1). Lineage (NCBI taxonomy): Eukaryota > Metazoa > Chordata > Amphibia > Anura > Hylidae > Dendropsophus > Dendropsophus ebraccatus. The sequence continues at coordinate 1,428,844 of JAQFWZ010000015.1, read as the reverse complement.
GTGTGAGGTGGGGGGAGAGCTGGGGCATTGGGGTGTGAGGTACTTGGGCCTGGTTCCGAGGAGTGAGGTGGGGGGAGAGCTGGGGCATTGGGGTGTGAGGTACTTGGGCCTGGTTCCCAGCTGTGAGGTGGGAGGAGAGCTGGGGCATTGGGGTGTGAGGTACTTGGGCCTGGTTCCCAGCTGTGAGGTGGGGGGAGAGCTGGGGCATTGGGGTGTGAGGTACTTGGGCCTGGTTCCGAGGTGTGAGGTGGGGTGAGAGCTGGGGCATTGGGGTGTGAGGTACTTGGGCCTGGTTCTGAGGTGTGAGGTGGGGTGAGAGCTGGGGCATTGGGGTGTGAGGTACTTGGGCCTGGTTCCGAGGTGTGAGGTGGGGTGAGAGCTGGGGCATTGGGGTGTGAGGTACTTGGGCCTGGTTCCGAGGTGTGAGGTGGGGTGAGAGCTGGGGCATTGGGGTGTGAGGTACTTGGGCCTGGTTCCGAGCTGTGAGGTGGGGGGAGAGCTGGGGCATTGCTGCTCTTCTTGGTGGGATTATTTATGGTTGTCACTGGCTTTACTTGTTGCTTTATGTGGGGGAAGGCAACCTGGAATTCTTCTAATTTACTTTCAATTCCTTGTACCATGATGGTTCCATTATTGTAGATGTTAATGGTGAGGGCGGTTTCTCCATCTATATCTTTTATTCTAATCTGCTTCCCGCTATTAATTCCACCTTTTGTGATGTTCTTGTAGTGGTCACACAGGGCGTCAGACCAGGCACTATGGCGTTCTGTATAGAATAATAAGTTTGTTTTCACCCTCTGATTATCATAGTCCACAAACAGCTGCTCTGGGCTCTGCATTATCTGGGCCTTCTTTATGGCTTTCTTGGCCTCCTTAGACCTGGCTGTCTCCGGGAATGTTATCTCGGACACCTCTGACCCCCGGCTGCCCAGCGCTGCCATTCCACTCTCCTGCATTCCACAATGCTCACAATTGCTTGTAATGTTATTTGCTTGATTCTGTTTAAATAATACTTTCTTCCTTTTGCTATGTGTGATAATATATACAGTCTATTCAGATCTTGCAGTGTGATGGCGGAGGCCCTTACCTTGGGCTGCTGTGTGGCTGAGCACCTCTCAGGTGTGGCTGGGCTCCTCTCAGGTGTGGCTGGGCTCCTCTCAGGTGTGGCTGGGCTCCTCTCAGGTGTGGCTGGGCTCCTCTCAGGTGTGGCTGGGCTCCTCTCAGGTGTGGCGGGGCTCCTCTCAGGTGTGGCTGGGCTCCTCTCAGGTGTGGCTGGGCTCCTCTCAGGTGTGGCTGGGCTCCTCTCAGGTGTGGCGGGGCTCCTCTCAGGTGTGGCTGGGCTCCTCTCAGGTGTGGCTGGGCTCCTCTCAGGTGTGGCTGGGCTCCTCTCAGGTGTGGCTGGGCTCCTCTCAGGTGTGGCTGGGCTCCTCTCAGGTGTGGCTGGGCTCCTCTCAGGTGTGGCGGGGCTCCTCTCAGGTCTGGCTGGGCTCCTCTCAGGTGTGGCGGGGCTCCTCTCAGGTGTGGCTGGGCTCCTCTCAGGTGTGGCGGGGCTCCTCTCAGGTGTGGCTGGGCTCCTCTCAGGTGTGGCGGGGCTCCTCTCCTCTGCTGTTCCTCTGTATAGTCTCCTGTGCAATCCTGGGCTGTTTTCAGGTTTTATCTTTTCTTTGGTTGTTTTGTTGTTTTAGTTTAGAAATCCTTAAAATCTTTATGTAGTGGGTCTTGTCTTGTGGTCCTATTTTCAAGATTTGCTAGAAGTGTCCTCCAAATTGCTCATTACAAGGTATAATCTTATGTTGACTCAGGAGCTCATCTTCAGAGATGCTTCCTCCTCGGTGTCTGGCTGCTATCTATCTATCTCCTATCTATCTATCTATCTATCTATCTATCTATCTATCTATCTATCTATCTCCTATCTATCTATCTATCTCCTATCTATCTATCTCCTATCTATCTCCTATCTATCTATCTATCTATCTATCTATCTCCTATCTATCTATCTATCTATCTATCTATCTATCTCCTATCTATCTATCTCCTATCTATCTATCTCCTATCTATCTATCTATCTCCTATCTATCTATCTATCTATCTATCTATCTATCTATCTCCTATCTATCTCCTATCTATCTATCTCCTATCTATCTCCTATCTATCTATCTTCTATCTATCTATCTATCTATCTATCTATCTATCTATCTATCTATCGATCTCCTATCTATCTATCTATCGATCTCCTATCTATCTATCTATCTATCTCCTATCTATCTATCTATCTATCTATCTATCTCCTATCTATCTATCTATCTATCTATCTATCTCCTATCTATCTATCTATCTATCTATCTATCTATCTATCTATCTCCTATCTATCTATCTATCTATCTCCTATCTATCTATCTATCTATCTATCTCCTATCTATCTATCTCTCTATCTATCTCCTATCTATCTATCTCCTATCTATCTATCTCCTATCTATCTATCTATCTATCTATCTTCTATCTATCTCCTATCTATCTATCTATCTATCTATCTATCTATCTATCTATCTCTCTATCTATCTCCTATCTATCTATCTATCTATCTATCTATCTATCTCTCTATCTATCTCCTGTCTATCTACCTATCTATCTATCTCCTATCTATCTATATATCTATCTATCTATCTCCTATCTATCTATCTATCTATCTCCTATCTATCTATCTCCTATCTATCTATCTCCTATCTATCTATCTATCTATCTATCTATCTATCTCCTATCTATCTATCTATCTATCTATCTATCTATCTATCTCTCTATCTATCTCCTGTCTATCTACCTATCTATCTATCTCCTATCTATCTATATATCTATCTATCTATCTCCTATCTATCTATCTATCTATCTCCTATCTCCTATCTATCTATCTCCTATCTATCTATCTATCTATCTATCTATCTATCTATCTCCTATCTATCTATCTATCTATCTATCTATCTATCTCCTATCTATCTATCTATCTCCTATCTATCTATCTCCTATCTATCTATCTATCTATCTATCTCCTATCTATCTATCTATCTATCTATCTATCTATCTATCTCCTATCTATCTCCTATCTATCTATCTATCTATCTATCTATCTATCTATCTATCTATCTATCTCCTATCTATCTATCTATCTATCTATCTATCTATCTATCTAATGGAGGAAAATCCACAGCACTCCTTGGTAAATTTCAAAAAAATGTGCGGTTTATTCAAAGGACTTGTGCAGCATACAAACGCGACGTTTCAGCGGCTACTTCCGCTATTTTCAAGCGTGTCCAGTAAAACACATGTGAGTTATTTATATCCAAACTTCATTCTGTGATTGGTGAACAGTTAAATTGTACATTCATTACAGCTGTGATTAAGGCTCCAGGCTCCAGGCATCCCCAGTGATTTACATACATCAGGTGATTGTTGCTTATCATGTGACCACTCGTACATCGTGTCCATTCTGTGTCCGTGATAAGATCGCTTGAAAGTTCATATAGACAAATAGCCGTATTCAAGAAAAGTTCCTTAATGTTACAAAGTAGCAAATATTAGGATGAAGAATCCCACCATAGAGACATCGGGAGTAGCAGGAAGCGCTATGTAGAAATGGAGTCATGTGACTTCTGGCACCCCGTCTGATGTTACTAGGCAACATGACGCTTGTTGCTCACCTGGGAGTAGCACGTCACTGCGGAACAGCACAGAACCGGAATATGGCCACAGCACCAGTGTGTACTGATGCTTAAACGAGTCATCCACTTATCCCACTCAGACGAGTAGTTCCGCGGCGCTCGTTATTCAGCCAGGTCTCCGGAGGACCTCTCCAGGTCCAACACGTAGCTTAGCAATACCGCTCAGTGTGAATACCACATTATGGTGTAGCTCGTCATGTGTCCAGGGGCCGGTGATGAAATCATGGAATATAGTTATCTCCCATTCTCCTGGTGGGTTCTCCATCCTGTTAGGTTACAAGGTCTGCGAATAAATTAGAAATAAGATATGTCTGTTTTGACAAGTCTATCTCGTAGATTAATATTTCTCTTGTAAGAAAGTAATGGAGGGAGTTGGAGTTCAGGAATATTAGGGAAAGAATCACGTAGTATGTACTAGTACTTATGTATACTTCTGCCTATCTTAGCAGATGTTGGTGTATACGTACTCACAAAAGGTATATGTTTTGATTTTTCTTTTTGTGTACTTTTCTGTAGTAATGTGTCTCTTTTAATGTTGGATATTTTGTCCTGACATTTGTGTAATAGAGTCCTCGGATATCCTCTACTAGTGAACTCATTCCTCATGGTGTTCAATGCGGTATGTAGTTGTTTGTCACTATCTATAATGCGGCGAGCCCGCAGCATTTGACTATACGGCAGTGAATTTATCATCTGTCTGGGGTGACAGCTTGTGTAGTGTAAGGTATTATTACAATCTGTAGGCTTTCTAAAAATGTTCAGGAAACCTTTCTCACCACTTGCCCATAACTGACCCATCTTGGTAGAAACTGTTAAATAATTGTGAAACACAATATACAATGTACTTACCTTATTTCTAATTTATTCGCAGACCTTGTAATCTAACAGGATGGAGAACCCACCAGGAGAATGGGAGATAACTATATTCCATGATTTCATCACCGGCCCCTGGTCACATGACGAGCTACACCATAATGTGGTATTCACACTGAGCGGTATTGCTAAGCTACGTGTTGGACCTGGAGAGGTCCTCCGGAGACCTGGCCGAATAACGAGCGCCACGGAACTACTCGTCTGAGTGGGATAAGTGGATGACTCGTTTAGGCATCAGTACACACTGGTGCTGTGGCCATATTCCGGTTCTGTGCTGTTCCGCAGTGACGTGCTACTCCCAGGTGAGCAACAAGCGTCATGTTGCCTAGTAACATCAGACGGGGTGCCAGAAGTCACATGACTCCATTTCTACACAGCGCTTCCTGCTACTCCCGATGTCTCTATGGTGGGATTCTTCATCCTAATATTTGCTACTTTGTAACATTAAGGAACTTCTCTTGAATACGGCTATTTGCCTATATGAACTTTCAAGCGATCTTATCACGGACACAGAATGGACACGATGTACGAGTGGTCACATGATAAGCAACAATCACCTGATGTATGTAAATCACTGGGGATGCCTGGAGCCTGGAGCCTTAATCACAGCTGTAATGAATGTACAATTTAACTGTTCACCAATCACAGAATGAAGTTTGGATATAAATAACTCACATGTGTTTTACTGGGCACGCTTGAAAATAGCGGAAGTAGCCGCTGAAACGTCGCGTTTGTATGCTGCACAAGTCCTTTGAATAAACCGCACATTTTTTTTAAATTTACCAAGGAGTGCTGTGGATTTTCCTCCATTATATACATCGGTCTTTGGTCCCGACCAGGATCCGCTGGCACCTGCTGTTCTCCTGAAATTTGAAGTGCTGTTCCGATTTCCCATTTTATCTATCTATCTATCTATCTATCTATCTATCTATCTATCTATCTATCTTCTATCTATCTCCTATCTATCTCTCTATCTCCTATCTATCTATCTATCTATCTATCTAACTATCTATCTCCTATCTATCTATCTATCTATCTATCTCCTATCTATCTATCTCCTATCTATCTATCTATCTATCTCCTATCTATCTATCTATCTCCTATCTATCTATCTATCTATCTATCTCCCTCCTATCTATCTATCTCCTATCTATCTATCTCCTATCTATCTATCTCCTATCTCCTATCTATCTATCTATCTAACTATCTATCTCCTATCTATCTATCTATCTATCTATCTATCTCCTATCTATCTATCTATCTATCTATCTCCCTCCTATCTATCTATCTCCTATCTATCTATCTCCTATCTATCTATCTCCTATCTATCTATCTCCTATCTCCTATCTCCTATCTATCTATCTATCTAACTATCTATCTCCCATCTATCTATCTCCTATCTATCTCCTATCTATCTATCTATCTATCTATCTATCTATCTATCTATCTATCTATCTATCTACCTATCTCCTATCTATCTATCTCTCTATCTATCTCCTATCTCCTATCTATCTATCTATCTATCTATCTATCTATCTATCTATCTATCTATCTCCTATCTATCTATCTATCTATCTATCTATTGATCTCCTATCTATCTATCATCTATCTATCCATCTCAGTGATTTTCAACCTTTTTTGAGCCGCAGCACACTTTTTATACTTAAAAAATCCCGGGACACACCACCAACCAAAATGGCACAAAATGACACTAAAACAGGACATATTATACATATAGTTAATAATATAGATTCTAAATGTATTTATACTCACTCAGTGTGAAACCTGGGCCTGTTTTCTTCTCTCCCCCGTGCTTCTCTCCTGTGCTTCTCTCCCTCCTGCTTCTCTCCTGTGCTTCTCTCCCCTGTGCTTCTCTCCACCATACTTCTCCCCCATGCTTCTCTCCTGTGCTTCTCTCCTGTGCTTCTCTCCACCATACTTCTCCCCCCCGTGCTTCTCTCCCCCGTGCTTCTCCCCCCTGCTTCTCTCCACCATACTTCTCTCCCCCGTGCTTCTCTCCCCCGTGCTTCTCCCCCCTGCTTCTCTCCTGTGCTTCTCTCCCCCCTGCTTCTCTCCACCAAACTTCTCTCCCCCATGCTTCTCTCCTGTGCTTCTCTCCACCATACTTCTCTCCCCCGTGCTTCTCTCCCCCCTGCTTCTCTCCACCATACTTCTCTCCCCCGTGCTTCTCTCCCCCGTGCTTCTCCCCCCTGCTTCTCTCCTGTGCTTCTCTCCCCCCTGCTTCTCTCCACCAAACTTCTCTCCCCCATGCTTCTCTCCTGTGCTTCTCTCCACCATACTTCTCTCCCCCGTGCTTCTCTCCCCCCTGCTTCTCCCCCCTGCTTCTCTCCTGTGCTTCTCTCCCCCATGCTTCTCTCCCCCCTGCTTCTCTCCACCAAACTTCTCTCCCCCTGCTTCTCTCCGCTGTTTCTCTCCCCCATCCCCATGTTTCTCTCCCCCCTGCTTCTCTCCACCATACTTCTCTCCCCCGTGCTTCTCTCCCCCGTGCTTCTCCCCCCTGCTTCTCTCCTGTGCTTCTCTCCCCCCTGCTTCTCTCCACCAAACTTCTCTCCCCCATGCTTCTCTCCTGTGCTTCTCTCCACCATACTTCTCTCCCCCGTGCTTCTCTCCCCCTGCTTCTCCCCCTGCTTCTCTCCACCATACTTCTCTCCCCCGTGCTTCTCTCCTGTGCTTCTCTCCCCCCTGCTTCTCTCCACCAAACTTCTCTCCCCCATGCTTCTCTCCTGTGCTTCTCTCCACCATACTTCTCTCCCCCGTGCTTCTCTCCGCTGTTTCTCTCCCCCATCCCCATGTTTCTCTCCCCCCTGCTTCTCCCCCATCCCCAGGTTTCTCTCCCCCATTGTTTTCTCCTGTTTCATAGGGGCACCATAGTTTGGGGAACTTTCCCTGCGGCACACCCGACCATGTGTCGCGGCACACTAGTTGAAAATCACTGATCTATCTAACTCCTATCTATCTATCTCCTATCTATCTCCTGTCTATCTATCTATCATCTATCTATCTCCTATCTATTTATCTATCTATCTATCTATCTATCTCCTATCTCCTATCTATCTATCTCCTATCTATCTATCTCCTATCTATCTATCTATCTATCTATCTATCTCCTATCTATCTACCTATCTATTTATCTATCTATCTATCTATCTATCTATCTATCTATCTCCTATCTATCTATCTCCTATCTATCTATCTATCTCCTATCTATCTATCTATCTATCTATCTATCTATCTATCTCCTATCTATCTACCTATCTATTTATCTATCTATCTATCTCCTATCTATCTATCTATCTATCTATCTCCTATCTATCTATCTCCTATCTATCTCCTATCTATCTATCTCCTATCTATCTATCTCCTATCTATCTATCTCCTATCTATCTATCTATCTATCTATCTATCTATCTATCTCCTATCTATCTATCTATCTATCTATCTATCTATCTATCTCCTATCTATCTATCTATCTATCTATCTATCTATCTATCTATCTCCTATCTATCTCCTATCTATCTATCTATCTATCTATCGTTAGGACTCGGGCCGTGCGTTCGGCTCGGTGTCCAATTCAGCCATAATTCTTTTTATGTTTTTCACAGGTCTTTGTACTTTCATTGGTATGTGTCCACTACAAACCCCAGCATCCCCTCAGTAATTGTGTCTTTGTACTTTCATTGTTATGTGTATTATTGTTTTACCTTAGCATGGCACCGTCTTTACTTTCCCCACTGATAAGTTTCTCCCCTTTTTCACACCTGAGCTCTGATCAAATCTGATTCAACTTCCTGGACCTAGTAGTATAAATTTAGAGACAAGGTCTCATTTTAGACCTTGGTCTCATTTTTGCACATCTTAAAGTGCTAAATTCAGAATTAGGCCAGAATTGGATCAGAATTGATCAGTGAAGGACTGCTGAAAATACACTCTTTTGTAAGTTACATCTGATCACCATGAAATACTTCACTAACTTCCTAACTCTCCTTGTCTGCACCTCCTGTGTTCTCTGTCTGTCCTACCCACCCTCTATCCACACTATAAATGACATCCACATCAGCCCCTCTCCCCTCCCCCATGTATTGCTCCCATACCCTGTACACTCTCACTCACCTCCCTACAACTCCTTCCACTGTTCAGCACAGAAGTCGCTCTCACAAGTCTTTTAACCTTCTGCTTAACCACCTGCTGTCTCTTTCTATCCTCCTGCTTCTGGCTGCTGGTGACATCTCTCCTAATCCTGGTCCTCCTTCCTTTACTGCTAATCCTTCTCTTTCACTTCCATCCAAAAACTGTTTTAAGCTCACTAAGACCCACTGTCTGCCGTCCTCCCTTTCCTCGGTCTCTCCAGCATCCTTCACCTGCGCCCTCTTGAACTCTCGCTCAGTGTGTAACAAACTCACTGAGATTCATGATCTCTTCATTAACAAATCCTTCACCCTTCTTGCCCTCACTGAAACCTGGCTGCAACCATCGGACACTCCTTCCCCTGCTGCTCTGTCCTATGGTGGTTTTCATCTCTCCCACACCCCCAGACCTGAGGGTAGGCATGGTGGAGGAGTTGGGGTTCTTCTCTCTCACACCCCCAGACCTGAGTGTAGGCATGGTGGAGGAGTTGGGGTCCTTCTCTCCCCACAGTGCACCTTCCAGGTAATCTCACCTGAGCCCTCACTCTTATTCCCCTCCTTTGAGGTTCACACCCTCAGACTCTTCCGCCCACTCCCCCTTAGAGTAGCTGTCATCTACCGTCCCCCTGGCTCTCCTCGACAATTCCTTGACCACTTTGCCACCTGGCTCCCTCATTTCTTATGTACAGAAGTCCCCACACTTATTCTGGGTGACTTCATCATCCCTATTGATATTCCCATCTCCCCTGCTGCCTCTCAGCTTCTCTCTCTAACCTCCTCCTTTGGCCTCTCACAACTAACCAACTCTCCCACACACAATGGTGGGAATTCCCTGGATCTGATCTTCTTCCGCCATTGTTCTGTTTCTAACTTTTCTAACGATCCATCTGAGCTATCAGACCACAACCTTCTCTCTTTCTCCATTACCAACATCTGCCCCACTCCTGACACTCCTACCCCATACATATACAGAAATCTATGTGGTATTAACACTCCTCAACTCATAGACTCCCTTCAATCCTCACTGTCCCCAATCTCATCCCTCACCTGCCCAAACACAGCCACACAACACTACCACAACACCCTTAAAACTACCCTAGACTCTGTAGACCCCCCTACTCTCCGCACACCCCGCCACAGATGCCGGCAGCCCTGGCACACCCCGGAAACTCGCTTTCTTCGGCGGTGCTCCAGGACGTCCGAACGTCTGTGGAGGAAATCGAGAACCTCCGCTGATTTCATTCATTACAAATTCACCCTCAAATCTTATTACTCTGCCCTTTAACTCTCTTCTTAAGCCCAAAGTTCAGACACCCATTACTGACCTCTGCGCTGAAGACCTGGCCTCCTTCTTTAAAACCAAAATTGACACTCTCCGCTCCGACATCACCTCCCAGCCCCAAAGTCCCATAGCTCCTATTACTTCTCCCATAGGTCCCCTTCCCTCTCCCCCTTCGCTCTCAGCCTTTGACCCAGTGACAGAGGAAGAAGTCTCCAAGCTCCTCTCCTCCTCTCGTCCTACTACCTGCCCTAGTGACCCCATTCCCTCACACCTCCTCCAGTCCCTCTCTCCTGCTGTCACTGCTCACCTCACCAAAATATTCAACCTCTCCCTCTCCTCTGGTATCTTTCCCTCCTCATTCAAACACTCTATTATAACCCCACTGCTGAAAAAACCTTCTTTAGATCCAGCCTGTGCAGCCAACTATCGGCCTGTCTCCAATCTCCCCTTCATCTCTAAACTCCTGGAACGTCTTGTCTACTCTCGCCTAACCCGCTATCTCTCTGATAACTCTCTACAGTCTGGTTTCCGACCCCTTCACTCCACCAAAACTGCTCTCACCAAGGTGTCAAACGATCTGCTGAAGGCCAAGTCACAAGGAAACTCCTCCTTGCTGATTCTCCTGGATCTCTCAGCAGCGTTTGACACTGTGGACCACCAGCTCCTCCTCTCCATGCTCAGCTCTCTTGGTCTCAAGGACTCTGCTCTCTCTTGGTTCTCTTCCTACCTCTCTGACCGCTCCTTCAGTGTATCCTTCTCTGGCTCTACTTCCAGTCCCCTACCTCTTACTGTTGGGGTTCCCCAGGGGTCAGTCCTGGGTCCCCTCCTCTTCTCCCTCTATACAGCCCCCATCGGACAGACAATCAGCAGGTTTGGTTTCCAATACCATCTTTATGCTGATGACACCCAGCTATACACCTCCTCCCGCGACATCTCCCCTGCCTTCCTGCAAAATACAAGTGACTGCCTATCTGCTCTCTCTAACACTATGACCTCTCTGTTTCTCAAACTTAATCTCTCTAAAACTGAACTTCTTGTATTTCCTCCCTCTAACAAACCTAAACCCGACATCTCCCTCTCAGTCTGTGGTACTAGCATCACTCCTGTGCATCAGGCTCCATGTCTGGGGGTTATGCTAGACTCTGATCTATCCTTCACTCCCTATATACAAGCTCTTACACGCTCCTGTCATCTACATCTCAAAAACATCTCTAGAATCCGTCCATTTCTCACCACTGACACCGCTCAGACTCTGACTGTCGCCCTGATCCACTCCCGTCTTGACTACTGTAACTCCCTACTAATCGCTCTTCCTCTGTCTAAGCTCTCCCCTCTCCAGTCTATCCTGAACGCAGCAGCCAGGCTCATCTTCCTCTCCAGCCGCTATACCGATGTCTCTCCTCTGTGCCAGCCACTGCACTGGTTACCCATCAAATATAGAACACAGTTCAAACTCCTCACCCTCACCCATAAAGCTCTCCACTACTCTGCCCCTCCATACATCTCCTCCCTCATCTCCACCTACCATCCTTCCCGTGCTCTGCGCTCTGCAAATGATCTAACCATAACATCCTCCATAATCAGAACCTCTCATTCCCGCCTCCAAGACTTCTCTCGTGCTGCAACAATTTTCTGGAACGCCCTACCCAAACACATCAGACTAATACCCAATACCCACAGTTTCAAGCGTGCCCTGAAGACTCATCTCTTCAGGCTCGCTTATAACGTTCCCTAAACTGTTTCCCCCTTCTGTTTCCCTTGCTCTATTTCTCTGACTGTTCCTGCACTTTATATGTTTACCTGCATCAGACATTGGCGCTGTTACTGGCTCATCCTGTAATTCTAATTATGTACAATGGCCGGACCATGGACAAATAAAGCACTTATGCCTGGTGTCTATGGAAATTAGTCTGTAAGCTCCAACGAGCAGGTCTCGTCTATACTCTGTATTTTGTATTTTTTGTTATTTTTATTAACTATGTACTTATTTATTCCAATTTAACTGCGTATTATGTACCTCTGTACTGTATGCATAGAAAAAAAGCGCTGCGGAATCTGTTGGCGCTATACAAATAAATTTATTATTATTATTATTATTATTCACATACTCTGCTCTGCTGTTCTGTGTTGTAGCAGAGGCCGGGGTTTCACTCCCCTGGCTGTTCAGCATAGGTGTTGGGTGTGTGCACTGATTATTGATTGACAGCTGACTTACCAGTTAGCTTTCTGTATCTGGCAGGACCTGGAGCCTCAGCCCCAATCCAGTCTGGGGCTGGGACTCCGGGCTCCATAAGTATCAGCCCTGTGCTCTCATTTCTTGCCTGCGATAGAACCTGGTTCCTCCTGTGTATTATGACCTAGCATTACTCTGACTTTGTACTTCTGATACCTGACCTTTTGGCTTGGACCTCGACTATTCTTTGGATCACGATTTTGTACCTTTACTGACCGGCTGTTACCGACTCGGACCTCTGACTTTCCCTTGCTTGTTTGTTAGTCTTGTCTCTGTTTTTCGTGTATTTACTTTGCCAGGTTAGGGAACGCCGCCCAGTTGTCCGCAGCTACTTAGGGCTGTTGTGGCAAGAAGGTAGGGCCAGCTGGGGTGGGTGCCAGTTCTAGGGCTGCACTCGTCTTGTTTTCCCAGACCCCCTACCTGACATTATCGCAGGCCCTTACCTAAGTCACTCCCGGCGGTTCAGGATGAGTACTGATACTAGGGTCGTCGACCGCCTTGATGAGTTGACCACCCAGCTCAAGGGCGTAGCCGGTTTAGTGGCTCAGTTGTCCAGCCGGGTGGACAATCTGTCTCAGGCTACGTCTACGTCTCCTGTGACACAGACCCCTGTGACAGCAGCGGTTCAGGTAGTACAACATTAGACCAAAATGGTACTACCTGACAGGTTTGATGGAAATATAGACACATTTCGGACTTTCAGGGAGTCATGCGATCTGTATTTCAGTTTTAACCCTTTCGTCTCGGACACCGAAAAGGGTTGCTCTGGTCGTTTCCCTCCTTCAAGGCCCGCCCCAGGATTGGGCCTTGGCCCTTGCTCCTGGGGTTCCGAAATGGAATTCTGTGGAAACATTCTTTTCCTCCCTGGGCCAGATATATGATGATCCAAACCGGGTCGCCGTGGCAGAATCCCATCTTTTGACCATCCAGCAGGGACGTCACACAGCGTAAGAATACTGCTCCGAATTCCGCCAGTGGTGCACCCTGACTGGATGGCAGGATTCTCCCTTGAAGACCTTGTTTCGACAGGGTCTCTCTGACCCCATAAAAGATGTCATGGTTAGTCACCCCACCCCTGACTCCCTTAGTGCTTACATGACGCTAGCCATAACTATTGACCGGAGACTAAGGGAGAGGAAACGAGAAATGATGGGGGTGACTAACATACAGTCAAGGTCCAGCCAGCTTCCCAAACCCTTTCTCAAAGTGACAGAGACATCTCCTCCTCCCAAGACCTCTGACGAGTCTTGGGATCTGCCTCGGCCCGAAGGTGATATCGCCTGGAGCACTCTCTCTGTTTATACTGTGGGAAACCAGGTCACTACTTGAAGAACTGCCCGTCCAAGCCTCCACAGAAGTCGGGAAACTCCAGTGCTTGAGTGATGGTCCGGAGGGTCACTCAAGCACACAGGTATCTCCCAAAAAATTTGATAAATTTCTTCTGCCTGTGACTTTAATGTCTAAGGATGTTTTTCTTTCGTGCTCTGCTATGATTGACTCAGGTGCCGCCCTGAGCTTCATTTGTACCTCTGTAGCGGAGTCGCTAGGTCTGGACTTGGTTCCACTATGCTGTCCCTTCACGGTGGCAGGTGCGGATTCTGCCCCTCTAAGGGGTGGAGCAGTTAAATTTCGTACTCTTGAGATTTCCATGCAGCTTGGGTGTCTTCGCCGTGAAGAAATTTCTTTCTTTGTTTTAGATAAGCTAGCCGCTGATATCATACTAGGATTACCATGGCTACGTCAACATAACCCGGTATTTGACTGGAGGACCACCGAGCTAGTTAAGTGGGGTAGCTCCTGTGGTTCTCATCTGTTTCATGTTGACCCTGTTGTCTGTACTGTGAATGATCATCACGTTCCAGAATTTATCTCTGATTTCTCCGATGTGTTTGATGAGACCATTGCTGACGCCTTGCCTCCCCACCGTCCGTATGACTGTGCCGTCGATCTCGTTTCAGGGGCCAAGTTCCCTAGAGGCCGAATTGTTTACTTGTCTCCCCCTGAGCGAGAGTCGATGCGTCAGTACAAACAGGACAGCCTGAGGAAGGGTCACATTCAGCCCTCGGTGTCACTCATGGGTGCTGGCTTCTTCTTCGTAGAGAAGAAAGACGGTGGTTTGTTTCCCTGTATTGACTACAGGGAGCTAAATAAAATCACCATAAAGGACCAAAACCCCCTTCCCTTGATCGCCGATCTTCTGAACCAGGTGGTAGGCGCTCGTTGGTTTTCCAAAATAGACCTACGGGGCGCCTACAATTTGATCCGGATCAGGGAAGGTGATGAATGGAAGACGGCATTTAACACTCCCGAAGGGCATTTTGAATATTTGGTGATGCTCTTCGGGTTGAGTAATGCCCCCGCTGTCTTTCAAAGGTTCGTCAATAACCTATTTCGGGATTTGTTTGGCCAATATGTAGTCATTTACCTGGATGACATTCTCATTTATTCCCCCGACTGGGAATCTCATGTTAAACATGTCCGTGAGGTGTTATCTAGGCTTCGGAAAAACTCGCTTTGTGCCAAGTTGTCTAAGTGCCTGTTTGGTGTCAAGGAGGTTGCATTTTTAGGGTACATTTTAACGCCAGAGTCTGTACAAATGGACCCTAAAAAAGTGTCAGCGGTTCTGGAGTGGGCGCGGCCCACCACCTTGAAAGAGGTCCAAAGGTTTTTAGCGTTTGCAAACTTTTATAGAAAGTTTATCCGAAACTTCTCACTAGTGGTAAAACCTCTCACAGAGCTGACAAAAAAGGGTGCAGATCCAACCTCCTGGTCTCCTGAGGCAGAACAAGCCTTTACTAAACTGAAAAAGAGTTTTTCATCTGCTCCCGTATTGGTCCATCCTGACCTAGATCTGCCATTTGTGGTAGAAGTGGATGCGTCTGGGGCTGGGACTCCGGGCTCCATAGGTATCAGCCCTGTGCTCTCATTTCTTGCCTGTGATAGAACCTGGTTCCTCCTGTGTTTCTTGACCTAGCATTACAGTGACTTTGTACTTCTGATACCTGACCTTTTGGCTTGGACCTCGACTATTCTTTGGATCACGATTTTGTACCTATACTGACCGGCTGTTACCGACTCGGACCTCTGACTTTCCCTTGCTTGTTTGTTAGTCTTGTCTCTGTTTTTCGTGTATTCACTTTGCCAGGTTAGGGAACGCCGCCCAGTTGTCCGCAGCTACTTAGGGCTGTTGTGGCAAGAAGGTAGGGCCAGCTGGGGTGGGTGCCAGTTCTAGGGCTGCACTCGTCTTGTTTTCCCAGACCCCCTACCTGACATCTATCTATCTGCTATCTCCTATCTATCTCCTATCTATCTATCTATCTATCTCCTATCTATCTCCTATCTATCTATCTATCTATCTATATCTATCTATCTATCTCCTATCTATCTCCTATCTATCTATCTCCTATCTATCTATCTCCTATCTATCTATCTCCTATCTATCTATCTATCTATCTCCTATCTATCTATCTATCTATCTATCTATATCTATCTATCTCCTATCTATCTATCTCCTATCTATCTATCTATCTATCTATCTCCTATCTATCTATCTATCTATCTATCTCCTATCTATCTCCTATCTATCTATCTATCTATCTATCTCCTATTTATCTATCTATCTATCTATCTATCTATCTATCTATCTATCTATCTCCTATCTATCTACCTCCTATCTATCTATCTATCTATCTATCTATCTATCTATCTATCTATCTATCTATCTATCTATCTTCCTCTCCACCATAAGGAAACATCTTGTAACCTGTCTAAATGATTATTTCCTGGCGACCATCCCTTCTCCTCGATTATCTGATGTGATTTCCATCTGCTGATCTGGGCGCCATGTGTTCTGGTGTCGGAGCGTTTGGCTGCTGGTTATGTGGGATACAAGACTAAAAGCAATCACATCAGACAGCCCCCCCCCCCAATAAACGCTCAGAACATCAATCATCAATCATGTCCCGATGCCGGATCCTCCTGGATCTATCGCTAATTGTTATAATATACTACCTGTGCTGGTATTACAGATATATATATATACTACCTGTGCTGGTATTACAGATATATATATATACTACCTGTGCTGGTATTACAGATATATATATATACTACCTGTGCTGGTATTACAGATATATATATATACTACCTGTGCTGGTATTAAACATATATATATATATATATATATATATATATATATATATATACACACACTACCTGTGCTGGTATTACAGATATATATATACACATACTACCTGTGCTGGTATTACAGATATATATATATACTACCTGTGCTGGTACTAAACATATATATATAAACATATATATATATATATATATATATATATATATATATATACACACACTACCTGTGCTGGTATTACAGATATATATATATATACACATACTACCTGTGCTGGTATTACAGAGAGGTATGTGTATATATATATATATATATATATATATATATATATACTACTTGTGCTGGTATTACAGAGAGGTGTGTATATATATATATATATATATATATATACTACTTGTGCTGGTATTACAGAGAGGTGTGTGTATATATATCATACATATACTACATATATATACTTGTCATATAGACGAGGTGACAATATCCACTGCATTGATCACTTTCCATATACTCAGCGAGATCAATGCAGCCGCCAATGCGGCTCCTCCAGTTACCACGACTGTCGTCTACAATGAGTCTTCAAGCAAGGTGTGCAATCCCGGGGAACCGGAAAACTTCACCCCTCTTAAAGGGGTCATCTGGGCAAAAAAAGGGGTGAGTGTGGGGCAGTGACAGCATAGTAAACAAGGTAAAAGTGACCATTCTGGTCCCCCACTGACAGTGACAACATAATAAACAAGGTACAAGTCACCATCCTGATCCCCAACTGGTCTCCTCTATTTCCTCTGACATCCCGGTCTTGTTTTTTATTTTTTTTGCATGAACTCCCCTATTTTTCTCCATCCTCCATCTTTTTCTTCTTGGTGTCTCTTTGGGGGATCATGGTCTACTAGTCAGTCAGGCTTTTGCCTCTTGTTCTTGCTGACGAGTTCCATAACCTGCGGTCCAGCCCCTGCTGTAATTTACCGTAAAAGTTCTAGAGTGGGAGGAGCTGAGCAGATTGATATATATATATATATATATATATATATATATATATATATGTAGATTCAGTATAACTAATAATATATTCATTTCCAGCTCTGCTCATTCTTATGTAGAAGTCCAATGGGCAGTCCTATTATTAGTGGGTGGTCCTATTAGTAGGTGGTCCTATTAGTGGGTGTTTCTATTAGTGGGCGGTCCTATTAGTGGGCTGTCCTATTAGTGTGCAGTTCTATTAGTGGGCGGCTCTATTAGTGGGTGTCTCTATTAGAGGGGGGTCCTACTTAATGGGCTGTCCTATTAGTGGGTGGTCCTATTAGTGGACGGTCCTGGACTCCTGAGGTCAGAATGAGCAGAGTTGCAAATGAAAAATTCTTGTTCTATTAAATTTTTTGCCATAAATATCTGTATATATAAATCTGCTCGGCATCTCCTGCTCTATAACATGGCGCCTGCAGACTGGATCGGATTATGACAGATCCCAATAAATTCTGGGCCGGTTAATTTCTGATACAGAACTCCAGATCTTCTACATAGACACTGAATATAATGACCACATAGTGACTGGCCACAGCCACCACTAGGGGGAGCTCACTGCATACAGTCTATACCTTTTGTAATATCTGCTGTACTTTCATCAATCTTTCCTTTTCTACTCCTCCTCCGCTCTCACAGCATGCAGTCTCAGCACACCTGTCACTGCTGAGCAGTAAAAACACACAGCACACCTGTCACCGCCAAGTAACAAAAAGTCTTAGCACACCTGTCACTGCCGAGCAACAAAAATACACAGCACACCTGCCGCTTCCGAGCATCAAAAATACATTGCACACCTGTCACCACTGAGTAACAAAAATACTTAGCACACCTGTCACTGCCGAGAAACAAAAATAAACAGCATACCTGTCACTGCCGAGGGCTTCGAAACTCAGTTTGAATACAGTTTGTACACAAAGTGGTTAGGGCTCTATTAATTGCAGAAAATTTAGGAGAAGAAGAAAGAAAAGGGATCCTAGTATATGGATCACAGTATAGAGATCAGGGAGGGACACAGCTGCATCCCCTCTTTTTTCATTTACTATATTACTGTAATGTAATGTACCATAAATCCTTACACTGTAATCCCTAGTGAGATCCCTATACTGTGATCCCTTTACTGTAACACCTAAACAGTGATCCCTATACTGTTACTGTGAACTCTGTAATCCTTATACTGTGATCCATATACTATGATCCCTTTTCTTTCTTCTTTTACTTATTCTTCTCCTGATTTTCTGCAATTAATAGAGCCCAAACCACTTTGTGTACAGACTGCATTCAAACAGAGTTTTGAAGCCCTCGGCAGTGACAAGTGTGCTGTGTATTTTTGTTGCTCGGCAGTTCCAGGTGTGCTATGTATTTTTATTGCTCGACGGTGACAGGTGTGCTAAGTAGTTTTTTTTTTTTAACTTGGCGGTGACAGGTGTGCTGTGTATTTTTGTTGCTCGGCGTTGACAGATGTGCTGTGTTTTTTTCCTGCTAGGCAGTGACAAGTGGGCTAGGTATTTTATTTACTCGGCCATGACAGGTGTGCTGTGTATTTTTGTTGCTCGGCAGTGACGAGTGTGCTGTGTATTTTTGTTGCTCGGCAGTTACAGGTGTGTTGTGTATTTTTGTTGATCAGCAGTAAAAGGTGTGCTGTGTTTTTGTTGCTCAACAATGACAGGTATGCTGTGTATTTTTGGTACTTGGCAGTGGCAGGTGTGCTGTGCATTTTGGTTGCTCAGCAGTGACAGGTATGCTGTGTATTGTTGTTGCTTGGTGGTGACAAGTGTGCTGTGTATTTTTCTTGCTCGGCAGTGGCAAGTGTGCTGTGTGTTTTTGTTGTTTGGCAGTGACAGGTGTGCTGTGTATTTTTGATGCTCATCAGTGACAGATGTGCTGTGTATCTTTCTTGCTTGGAAAGGCATAAAAAAAGGAAAAATTGGGGAGCGATCTATTCTCTAGCAACCAACATTTAACCTTGATATCCTTGAAGTAAGTTGGTTACTAACGTCTCGGAGGGGAGATTGGTCAAACTCCCCCCGCCACCAGGAAATCTCGTAGCCGCAATACAGCCAGTCGATGTTGCACTTCTCAGTGAAGGACAGGATTTCTCCCCAGATCTTCTATGCGCAGCCTATTGAGTCTTCTATCGTGCTTTACAGCTAGGACCGGAGCAAATTCCTCGATCACAGTGATTTGAAGATAAATTCGGTGATTATATTAAAACAACAAATGTATTCTTTGTCCAACGCGTATCGGAATACCCAATTCCTTCATCAGGGACATAGTAGCAAATAAATGACATACACTTTAAAAATCCCACTAGCTCCTTATTCCTCCTCCCCTTTACATTACTGCCGGGGGGAAATTTGCAATCTAATTCATATAACATACATTTATAAAAACACACATATACATAAATATCTCAACTCTATTAGACAACAATATCAATAAAATTCATACCCTTTCTATCATCTCATTAAGTCCATTGGGTACCAAAGTGTCTAATTTGAATATCCAAAAGCTCTCCCTTTTGCATAACCTATTAAATCTATGCAGCTGAAAATGTATCCTTTCTATTGGAAATACTTTTAATCCACTATCATCTCCATTGTGAAATTGTGAAAAATGACGGGAAACACTATGTTTGGGGAATCTATGTTTAATATTGAATCTGTGTGTATTGACTCTCCGTCGTAGAGATTGAGTGGTTCTTGAGAGCCTCGAATGGACAGAGACTTGCCGTGCACTGGAGCTCAGTGCGAAGACCATCTGGCGTCTGTTCATACACACTGTGGTGACGTTTATTTTTTGTTTGTATCTATTTTTTGATTTATGTTGGAGATCTGCTATCATTGTTATTTTTCCATATAAAGAAAGAATATTTTTGCAACTACAGTTGTGTCTAGTCCTATTGTTTTATTACATATTGGATGTTATACCAAGTTGGCGGCTTGGTTTGGAAAGGACTTTGTCACACAGTGTGAATAGCACCTAACGCGACTTGTATACGTGTATTGAGTGGTTATTCCCACATACTGGAGGCCACATGGGTACTCCAGGACGTAAATAACAAAACCTGAACCACAGTTTAGATGATCTTTTATAATTATCTCCTCTTCTGATCTTTCCCCTTTTACCACTTCTGTGCCTTCTGTAATATCAGGACATGTTTTACACATTTTTTTCCTACATTTATATATTCCTACTTTCTCCCCCATACTTTCTTTTTCCTGATTTTAATCTTGGGTATGATGGTGCTATCTGTTGTCCAATTGTTCGTGCTCTTCTAAAAATCATGCTGGGACCCTCACCGATCACCTCACTCAAGAACGGATCCCTCATTAAAATCGACCAATTTTTCTTTAAAATATTTTTTATGGCTGTATGATTGCTTGAGTATTTGGTGATGAAATTAACATTATTTTTCCTTTTTTCTTGTATTTCCTCTCTTTTCTTCTTTTCTTCATCTCGTTTCTTTTTTATATACATTTTTCTGTTTAGTCCACTAGCTTTCTTTCTAGCCCCCTCTATGATTTTTTTAGGGAATTTTTTCTGTAAAAACCTTTTTTCTCGAATTTTTGTTTGTTCCTCAAATATATCTTCTTCTGTACAATTCCTTTTTATTCTAGCTATTTGTCCGAAGGGAATATTTTCTTTTCATATCTTCAGATGTTCGCTGCTAAAGTGTAGGTACCCATTCACGTCAATCGGTTTAAAAAAAGTTTTAGTATTAATATCACCATTTTTAATATAAATTGACAAATATAAAAAGGCTTTTTCCTCCTGACTTACATTTTCACTAAATTTAAGACCCCATAAATTATCATTAATAAAAATCATAAAATCTTTAAGATCAATGTCTGTTCCACTCCATATAATTAATAAATAGTCTATGAATCTCCCATAAAAATTAACAAATTTATTAAAACGACTCCCATAAATAAATTCTCGCTCAAACATCCCCATAAAATTAGCGAAAACCGGCGCGCATTTTGCGCCCATTGCGGTTCCGAGGTGCTGAATAAAAAATTCTTCTTCAAAACTGATATAGTTATGTTTTAAAATAAATTCCATACTATTTACAATAATCTCTTTTTGTTCTAGTGGCATAAATACATCTTCCATTAAAAGACTTTTGATGGCTTGCAGACCCTTCTCATGAGGAATATTCGAATACAATGAAGCTACATCTAAAGTTACTAAATAATTATTAGATTCCCATTTAATTTCCTCTAATAAAGTTAAAAGATGGCCCGAATCTCGTAAATAGGATGGCAATGAGACTACATATTTTTGTAATAGTCGATCAATATATTCTCCTAGATGGCTGGTAAGAGAACCCACTCCAGCTATGATCGGCCTTCCAGGTGGTCTCTCCAGACTTTTCTGTAATTTAGGAAGAAAATAAAAATAGGGAGTTGAAGGGTTATTCACCACTAAGTATTCCTGCTCTTCTTCAGGTAGAACTCCATTCGCTGCACCTTTTTTCACTAAATCTACTAATTTTTTCTGAAATATTGTTACTGGGTCACTGTCCAATTTGTGATAGTAGGTATTATCTCTTATAATTCTGTATGTTTCTTCTAAGTAACACTCCTTGTTCATTAAAACAACCCCCCCCCCCCTTATCTGCTTGTTTGATTATTATTCTGTCATTTTTCTTCAGTGATGTTAGTGCTTCTCTTTCTTTTTTCTTTAGGTTTAGGTTTTTCTTTTTCCTACTACTATTATTCATACCTTCTAGATCCCGTAGGTCCGCAAGTACCATCGCATAAAATGACTCTATAAAATTACCTCGACTCTGGATTGGATAAAAAGTAGATTTCTTTTTTAAGCCAGAGGGAATGGGAGTGTTTAAAAGCCCATTGGCTGCTTGATCTGGAAATTGGAATCATATCCTCCTTCTTGTTAATGGCAAAAAATCTCAACTTCCTTATAAATTCATTTAGATCTAGAAAAGTTTCCAACAAGTCCATATCTGTTGAAGGGCAAAAAGACAATCCTTTCTTTAATATTTCTAGTTCTTCCCAAGTAATCTGGTGTGAAGACAAATTAAATACCCCCCCCCCCCCCCCTGTCTAAGGCTGGTTACTCCTGGGAACATATCTCTTTCTCTTCTTTTCCTATTCTTTGTTTTTTTCACACGTTTTCCTCCTCGTTTTCTTCTCCTTCTGCCTCTAGTTCTAACCTTTTTCTCGTTCTTATCCTCCAGACTGGCATAAAATATTGTGTTAGTTTCTTTGGGCTTTTCAGAAAAACCTGAGTCCCTTCTATTTTTTCTATAGTGGGTCTTGAGTTCACTTCTACTTTATTTTTTCTTTCCATTGAATCTCCTACCTTTTTTTCTAATCTGGTAATAGTGAGTGGCTGTGGTGAATGGGATAGTGTTCTCACTTTCTGTTCTGACAGTGTAAGCGGAAGACCTAAAAAGGAGGATGTTAATGCATCATGCATAGTCTCCTCCAATGAGGTTTCTAATTCCAATACAGGGACATTTATTTCTATATTAGATCCAACTCTATTAGTCTCCATTGGCTTCGGAATGTATTTCCTAAAATTACTATTATACAAGGTTCTTGATGTTATCTTTGTTCTTGGTACGTAGGGAGGATTACGTTGGGGTTTACTTCTATTCCAGTATTGCGAATTTTTTTGATATTGTTGTCGAATAGAGTTGAGATATTTATGTATATGTGTGTTTTTATAAATGTATGTTATATGAATTAGATTGCAAAAGGGGAGGAGGAATAAGGAGCTAGTGGGATTTTTAAAGTGTATGTCAGTTATTTGCTACTATGTCCCTGATGAAGGAATTGGGTATTCCGATACGCGTTGGACAAAGAATACATTTGTTGTTTTAATATTATCACCGAATTTATGTTCAAATCCCTGTGATCGAGGAATTTGCTCCGGTTCTAGCTGTAAAGCACGACAGAAGACTCAATAGGCTGCGCATAGAAGATCTGGGGAGAAATCCTGTCCTTCACTGAGAAGTGCAACATCGACTGGCTGTATTGCGGCTACGAGATTTCCTGGCGGCGGGGGGGAGTTTGACCAATCTCCCCTCCGAGACGTGAGTAACCCACTTACTTCAAGGATATCAAGGTTAAATGTTGGTTGCTAGAGAATAGATCGCTCCCCAATTTTTCTTTTTTTTATGCCTTTCCATGTTGGACCGGTGACTTGGATCCTCCGGAGGGTGTAGCGATCCCGACAGAATTGTGTTATTAATCTCTTCTACGTTGGTCTGCAGTGAGTGGTGAAGCTTCACCAATTGTGAGTGTTTTATTTCCTAGAGTCTTGTTCCAACCATAGGAACGTTACCGCTCCCAAAGTGCGTTTTTTTTTCTTTTTGTTTTTACATAGGTTATCTTTCTTGCTTAGCAGTGACAGGTGTGTTAAGTACTTTTGTTGGTTGGTGGTGACAGGTGTGCTGCGTATTTTTGCAGCAGAAACCTGCCAATCACAGCACACATGCAAATGGCTAAAAATGCAACAGCCAGTAGAAACTGGCAGCTCCTTCATTCATTGCCTGACAACATTCACAGTCACATGTTCCCTATAGGCCAATAGAAGATGGCTGTGGATGTCACTGTTAAAGGGCCAGTATAAAATTTGCTCTTAAAGGGCAAGTACTGAATTGACTTTTAAAAGATCTGCACTGAATTTGCTCTTAAATAGGCTAGCACCAAAGATGATCTTAAAGGGCCGGGACCAAATTTGATCTTACAGGGCCGGCAGCAAAGTTGCTCTTAAATAAGCAGTACTGAATTCACTCTTAATGGACAGGATTAAAGTTTCTCTTAAAGGGGCACTCTGGAAGTTTCTTTTAAAGGGGCACCAAGCACTATGTATTTTCTCCTGGAAATACACCTCGAATACCTTTACTATTTCCTAAATTACTGCCCCCTATGGACAGCACCTGCTTCTGCGCTCTAAGATTGTTGCAGTTATTTATTTTTTTATACATTTATATGAAATTATTAAACTGACATCAAAGCAAACAAGACGACCTCAGCCCTTAAAGGCGTCCTCCACTCCATTGACTGAAGCCCTGTAATATCTGGAGGAGCTGCCACTTTATAGTATTACGGCTCCGGGGGCGGCGAAAGGTTAATTGCTTAAGAGGAAGGTTGATCTCCGTCGGGCGCAGTGACGGGGATGGATCGGATGTGAAGTGATTGATCAGGGGGTCTATCCAGGGGATTGTTCAATGACACTTCTGCCGCCCTTAATAGATAATTCTATGCGATATGCAGGCGACATAAATCATAGGCCGCGCTCCGGCTGCCGCTTCCTTCATTTAACGTCTTTATTGCAGAACTGAAGACATGTAATCCATACCGTGACGTAACAGCGTATAAAGCACCATATAAACAACTGGCCGCCTGTGTATTAACACCATCTTCATATTCCAAAAGAATCTATAAAATGGATTGATTAATGGACGGGATGTGAGTGCGGTGTATAGTGAGCGGCGGCGGCAGCCGGGCTGGAAGGAAGCAATGGAGGGATGAATTAATGGAGCCGCATACAGTGAGGACTGTCAGCACAATGGGGTTTGGTGGCCGCCACAATGCCCAGTGACTATGGTGCCATGTAGACCGGGTCTGGCAGATCAGCTGGAAGAGTTACCAGTCACCAGTGATATCGTATGGCCCAGTATGCCAGGTCGGCAGTGCACCATTGTGCTATGGCTATACTACTGCAGGTATATGGTCCGTGCACACTGGATATATCTGCAGGTATATGGTCCGTGCACACTGGATATATCTGCAGGTATATGGTCCGTGCACACTGGATATATCCGCAGGTATATGGTCCGTGCACACTGGATATATCTGCAGGTATAAGGTCCGTGCACACTGGATATATCTGCAGGTATATGGTCCGTGCACACTGGATATATCTGCAGGTATATGGTCCGTGCACACTGGATATATCTGCAGGTATATGGTCTGTGCACACTGGATATATCTGCAGGTATAAGGTCCGTGCACACTGGATATATCTGCAGGTATATGGTCCGTGCACACTGGATTTATCTGCAGGTATATGGTCCGTGCACACTGGATATATCTGCAGGTATATGGTCCGTGCACACTGGATATTTCTGCATGCTTGTATGCTTACTGATCAAAAAACACTGTCTGATTCATGGATTATCAGAGTGATACAAGATATCTGTGTACTGCATGTATGATCAGTGACCTGATCTCCCTGTGCCATGCACCAGCACCACCTGGACCCCCTGTGCCATGCACCAGCACCACCTGGACCCCCTGTGCCATGCACCAGCACCACCTGGACCCCCTGTGCCATGCACCAGCACCACCTCACCCCCGTCCCATGCACCAGCACCTCCTGACCCCCCTGTGCCATGCACCAGCACCACCTCACCCCCCCTGTGCCATGCACCAGCAGCACCTGATCTCCCTGTGCCATGCACCAGCACCACCTGGATCCCCTGTGCCATGCACCAGCACCACCTCACCCCCGTCCCATGCACCAGCACCTCCTGACCCCCCTGTGCCATGCACCAGCACCACCTCACCCCCCCTGTGCCATGCTACTCTACCTCACCCCCCATGTGCTACTCTAGGAATAACCCCTTGTATACTGTATAATATATATATACATATACATATATATATATATGTGTGTGTGTGTGTATACTGGAGGACATCTTTAGAGGTCACAGTCGTCTCATGGTGACAACCATCTTCCTTACGCCTTATAGTGCAGAGGAACATCATAGAGGGGATGTGCTGTCCAGAGAGGAGGCGGCTATCCTCCCCCATTAGTCACCAGGCTGCGGGGGTCCGCCGGGACTCATCGCTCAGGTAAGCAGCACATTTATACAACTCACCAATAAATACGCCAACAGGTAATTAAGTCAAAGTGTTTGTAGAGCGGCTGTAATAAGGTAGTGTCCCCCCGGGGAGCGTGCGGCACTGGAACACTATGGCGGTAAAATGCCTCCTCTGCAACCTTCCCCTTAGATTTGTCTGTATAGTCAGATATTGTACCCAGTAATTGTAAGCGGACGTGAAAACCGAGAGTGAGAGTAATGACCTGGAGGTGCGGAGGGATCTGTAACACAGCGAGTACCGATTGTAATGACCTGGAGGTGCGGAGGGATCTGTAACACAGCGAGTACAGAGAGTAATGACCTGGAGGTGCGGAGGGATCTGTAACACAGCGAGTACCCAGAGTAATGACCTGGAGGTGCGGAGGGATCTGTAACACAGCGAGTACCCAGAGTAATGACCTGGAGGTGCGGAGGGATCTGTAACACAGCGAGTACCCAGAGTAATGACCTGGAGGTGCGGAGGGATCTGTAACACAGCGAGTACCCAGAGTAATGACCTGGAGGTGCGGAGGGATCTGTAACACAGCGAGTACCCAGAGTAATGACCTGGAGGTGCGGAGGGATCTGTAACACAGCGAGTACCGATAGTAATGACCTGGAGGTGCGGAGGGATCTGTAACACAGCGAGTACCCAGAGTAATGACCTGGAGGTGCGGAGGGATCTGTAACACAGCGAGTACCCAGAGTAATGACCTGGAGGTGCGGAGGGATCTGTAACACAGCGAGTACCCAGAGTAATGACCTGGAGGTGCGGAGGGATCTGTAACACAGCAAGTACCCAGAGTAATGACCTGGAGGTGCGGAGGGATCTGTAACACAGCGAGTACCGATAGTAATGACCTGGAGGTGCGGAGGGATCTGTAACACAGCGAGTACCCAGAGTAATGACCTGGAGGTGCGGAGGGATCTGTAACACAGCGAGTACCCAGAGTAATGACCTGGAGGTGCGGAGGGATCTGTAACACAGCGAGTACCCAGAGTAATGACCTGGAGGTGCGGAGGGATCTGTAACACAGCAAGTACCCAGAGTAATGACCTGGAGGTGCGGAGGGATCTGTAACACAGCGAGTACCGATAGTAATGACCTGGAGGTGCGGAGGGATCTGTAACACAGCGAGTACCCAGAGTAATGACCTGGAGGTGCGGAGGGATCTGTAACACAGCGAGTGCCCAGAGTAATGACCTGGAGGTGCGGAGGGATCTGGAACACAGTGAGTACCCAGAGTAATGACCTGGAGGTGCGGAGGGATCTGTAACACAGCGAGTACCCAGAGTAATGACCTGGAGGTGCGGAGGGATCTGTAACACAGCGAGTACAGAGAGTAATGACCTGGAGGTGCAGAGGGATCTGTAACACAGCGAGTACCCAGAGTAATGACCTGGAGGTGCGGAGGGATCTGTAACACAGCGAGTACAGAGAGTAATGAACTGGAGGTGCGGAGGGATCTGTAACACAGCGAGTACCCAGAGTAATGACCTGGAGGTGCGGAGGGATCTGTAACACAGCGAGTACCCAGAGTAATGACCTGGAGGTGCGGAGGGATCTGTAACACAGCGAGTACCCAGAGTAATGACCTGGAGGTGCGGAGGGATCTGTAACACAGCGAGTACCCAGAGTAATGACCTGGAGGTGCGGAGGGATCTGTAACACAGCGAGTACCCAGAGTAATGACCTGGAGGTGCGGAGGGATCTGTAGCACAGCGAGTACCGAGAGTAATGACCTGGAGGTGCGGAGGGATCTGTAACACAGCGAGTCCCGGATGAGAGTAATGACCTGGAGGTGCGGAGGGATCTGTAACACAGCGAGTACCCAGAGTAATGACCTGGAGGTGCGGAGGGATCTGTAACACAGCGAGTACCCAGAGTAATGACCTGGAGGTGCGGAGGGATCTGTAACACAGCGAGTACCGAGAGTAATGACCTGGAGGTGCGGAGGGATCTGTAACACAGCGAGTACCCAGAGTAATGACCTGGAGGTGTGGAGGGATCTGTAACACAGCGAGTACAGAGAGTAATGACCTGGAGGTGCGGAGGGATCTGTAACACAGCGAGTACCCAGAGTAATGACCTGGAGGTGCGGAGGGATCTGTAACACAGCGAGTACCCAGAGTAATGACCTGGAGGTGCGGAGGGATCTGTAGCACAGCGAGTACCGAGAGTAATGACCTGGAGGTGCGGAGGGATCTGTAACACAGCGAGTCCCGGATGAGAGTAATGACCTGGAGGTGCGGAGGGATCTGTAACACAGCGAGTACCCAGAGTAATGACCTGGAGGTGCGGAGGGATCTGTAACACAGCGAGTACCCAGAGTAATGACCTGGAGGTGCGGAGGGATCTGTAACACAGCGAGTACCCAGAGTAATGACCTGGAGGTGCGGAGGGATCTGTAACACAGCGAGTACCCAGAGTAATGACCTGGAGGTGCGGAGGGATCTGTAGCACAGCGAGTCCCGGATGAGAGTAATGACCTGGAGGTGCGGAGGGATCTGTAACACAGCGAGTACCCAGAGTAATGACCTGGAGGTGCGGAGGGATCTGTAACACAGCGAGTACCCAGAGTAATGACCTGGAGGTGCGGAGGGATCTGTAACACAGCGAGTACCCAGAGTAATGACCTGGAGGTGCGGAGGGATCTGTAACACAGCGAGTACAGAGAGTAATGACCTGGAGGTGCGGAGGGATCTGTAACACAGCGAGTACAGAGAGTAATGACCTGGAGGTGCGGAGGGATCTGTAACACAGCGAGTACCCAGAGTAATGACCTGGAGGTGCGGAGGGATCTGTAACACAGCGAGTACCCAGAGTAATGACCTGGAGGTGCAGAGGGATCTGTAACACAGCGAGTACCGATAGTAATGACCTGGAGGTGCGGAGGGATCTGTAACACAGCGAGTACCCAGAGTAATGACCTGGAGGTGCGGAGGGATCTGTAACACAGCGAGTACCCAGAGTAATGACCTGGAGGTGCGGAGGGATCTGTAACACAGCGAGTACCCAAAGTAATGACCTGGAGGTGCGGAGGGATCTGTAACACAGCGAGTACCCAAAGTAATGACCTGGAGGTGCGGAGGGATCTGTAACACAGCGAGTACCCAGAGTAATGACCTGGAGGTGCAGAGGGATCTGTAACACAGCGAGTACCGATAGTAATGACCTGGAGGTGCGGAGGGATCTGTAACACAGCGAGTACCCAGAGTAATGACCTGGAGGTGCGGAGGGATCTGTAACACAGCGAGTACCCAGAGTAATGACCTGGAGGTGCGGAGGGATCTGTAACACAGCGAGTACCCACAGTAATGACCTGGAGGTGCGGAGGGATCTGTAACACAGCGAGTACCCAAAGTAATGACCTGGAGGTGCGGAGGGATCTGTAACACAGCGAGTACCCAGAGTAATGACCTGGAGGTGCGGAGGGATCTGTAACACAGCGAGTACCGAGAGTAATGACCTGGAGGTGCGGAGGGATCTGTAACACAGCGAGTACCCAGAGTAATGACCTGGAGGTGCGGAGGGATCTGTAACACAGCGAGTACCGATAGTAATGACCTGGAGGTGCGGAGGGATCTGTAACACAGCGAGTACAGAGAATAATGACCTGGAGGTGCGGAGGGATCTGTAACACAGCGAGTACAGAGAGTAATGACCTGGAGGTGCGGAGGGATTTGTAACACAGCGAGTACCGAGAGTAATGACCTGGAGGTGCGGAGGGATCTGTAACACAGCGAGTACCCAGAGTAATGACCTGGAGGTGCGGAGGGATCTGTAACACAGCGAGTACCGAGAGTAATGACCTGGAGGTGCGGAGGGATCTGTAACACAGCGAGTACCGAGAGTAATGACCTGGAGGTGCGGAGGGATCTGTAACACAGCGAGTACCCAGAGTAATGACCTGGAGGTGCGGAGGGATCTGTAACACAGCGAGTACCCAGAGTAATGACCTGGAGGTGCGGAGGGATCTGTAACACAGCGAGTACCCAGAGTAATGACCTGGAAGTGCGGAGGGATCTGTAACACAGCGAGTGCCCAGAGTAATGACCTGGAGGTGCGGAGGGATCTGGAACACAGTGAGTACCCAGAGTAATGACCTGGAGGTGCGGAGGGATCTGTAACACAGCGAGTGCCCAGAGTAATGACCTGGAGGTGCGGAGGGATCTGGAACACAGTGAGTACCCAGAGTAATGACCTGGAGGTGCAGAGGGATCTGTAACACAGCGAGTACCCAGAGTAATGACCTGGAGGTGTGGAGGGATCTGTAACACAGCGAGTACCCAGAGTAATGACCCGGAGGTGCGGAGGGATCTGTAACACAGCGAGTACCCAGAGTAATGACCTGGAGGTGCGGAGGGATCTGTAACACAGCGAGTACCCAGAGTAATGACCTGGAGGTGCGGAGGGATCTGTAACACAGCGAGTACCCAGAGTAATGACCTGGAGGTGCGGAAGGGGTTTGTACAGGATGCACAGGATTACAAGAACACAGCGCCTCTCCTGTCCTCAGGCCGTGTGTAGTGTTGCAGCTCAGTTTCATAGTGGTGAATAGGACATAAGTTGTAACCCCGCACACCACTAAGGGCCCTAAGAGCTCCTGATAATCACCCCCTCATCCTGTTGTTGGTGGCAAAACACCTTTAACTCTAGTTCTGAGCTCTGATTTATATTGAAGGGCTTTACCGGGACAGAATTCACTTTTTATAACTAAATAAAATGAATCATACTCACCGACCCCGATTCCCCGCTACGTGTCCACACTTATCACTGCTGAAAGTTGTCCCAACCCATCACTGGCTGCAGTAGTGTCGTGTCTCAGTGACTATGAGGTGACGGCTCACAGGAACCAG
This sequence comes from Dendropsophus ebraccatus, assembly GCA_027789725.1. Lineage (NCBI taxonomy): Eukaryota > Metazoa > Chordata > Amphibia > Anura > Hylidae > Dendropsophus > Dendropsophus ebraccatus. The sequence continues at coordinate 1,397,738 of JAQFWZ010000015.1, read as the reverse complement.
CCGCAGCGGGAGCATTCTGCAGCTGTGGGGGGAATTAGGACAGGTGAGTATGACGGCTTTTTTATGTTCTGAGGGGTACTGCAGGCAGAAGCATTTCACTCACACATAACTTCTTATATCTTGGATGTAAACAAGTCCCTGGCTGGCTTTATCTGCAACATTGTAGCCGTCTCAGAAGGGGAGGGGGAGACAGAGAGAAAAGTTCACACACAGATTTCAGCAGAAAGCAGCAGCTGAGAACTGGGGGAAGGAGACTGAATAGATAATAACAAGTATGGAAGGAATTGTTAGTCTCACCATGGGCAGCGACATATCAGAAGTTTTGTCCACTTTAATATATGTCCCTTTGTGCACTGATCTCCCTGGCTTTCCCTGGTATCTCACTGATCCGTCCTGCTGCTCGGCCGCTTCAGGGACCTGGGACTGTGACAATGCAGGACACTGCTGCAGCTGCTGATTGGCTGAGCGGCCCTGAAACATCACAACACCAGGTGCCTGAAGTGGCCGAGCAGCTGGACGGATCAGTGAGATACCGGCGGGAAGCATGGAGGTACGGGCACTTTATTATTTTCAAATTATCTATCCCCAGGAATAGACTAAAGATGAGCGCCCCAATAATCTGCCCCCAGACAACCCCTTTGTGGACATTCCCTTTAAGCAGCGCCTTTGTCTTGTCATGTGATAATTTCCCTGCAATCCTTCATAGGGAGCGATCTCTGGCGTCTTCTCCGTACGTGCCGGCTCCATCTCTCTCAGTGTGACCTCTATTAGCGGCCCGAGCTGTATACAGGGGAGGCATGTGATAACTATTTACCATAGAAGATGACTTGTATTCCTATGCAGGTGGCGCACAGGATTTCTATCCGCCACCATTATCATTAGTGAGGGCTCCGCAGACCCGCCGCCCTTCATCTCCCGCAGCCGAGGAGGAAAAAACTAATGAGGATCTCAAGATTTCCAATTTATACCGAGAAGAAACATCACTATTATGATGGTGGGAATGGCGCGGTACAATGGCGCACACATGGCCGCCGGGTTAGTACTCAGACCTTTGTGTTTTAAGGAATTCAGACGACTACAAAAATATCTGGAAATAAAAAAGATTCTAAATCCTCGTCCGGGCGAAAGTGGCTTCATTGTTATCTCGTCTCCGGGTTAAGAAGACGCGTCACTCAGCTTTCTATAGACTCTGAGCGACACATCTATAGTGTGTGGTGTGTATGACATGTATGGTATGTGTATGATATGATATATATGGTATGGTATGATGTGTTTAGTATATGTATGGTATGTGTATGATATGTATGGTATGATGTGATGTGTATGGTATGTGTATGATATGTATGATGTGATGTGTATGGTATGTGTATGATATGATATATATGGTATGGTATGATGTGTATGGTATGATGTGTTTAGTATATGTATGGTATGTGTATGATATGTAAGGTGTGATGTGTATGGTGTGTATGATATGGTATGATGTGTTTAGTATATGTATGGTATGTGTATGATATGTATGGTATGATGTGATGTGTATGGTATGTGTATGATATGTATGGTATGATGTGATGTGTATGGTATGTGTATGATATGATATATATGGTATGGTATGATGTGTATGGTATGATGTGTTTAGTATATGTATGGTATGTGTATGATATGATATATATGGTATGGTATGATGTGTATGGTATGATGTGTTTAGTATATGTATGGTATGTGTATGATATGTAAGGTGTGATGCGTATGGTGTGTATGATATAGAGTTTGTATGGTGTGATGTGTATGGAATGTGTATATGATGTGTTTAGTATATGTATGGTATGTGTATGATATGTATGGTATGATGTGTATGGTATGTGTATGATATGTATAATGGGTATGGTGTGATGTGTATGGTATGTGTATGGTATGATATGTATAGTATGATGTGTATGGTATGTATGATATGATGTGTATGGTATGTATGATGTGTATGGTATGTGTATGATATGTATGATGGGTATGGTGTGATGTGTATAGTATGTGTATGGTATGATATGTATAGTATGATGTGTATGGTATGTATGATATGATGTGTATGGTATGTATGATATGTATGGTATGATGTGTATGGTATGGTGTGATGTGTATGGTATGTGTATGATGGGTATGGTGTGATGTGTATGACATGTGTATGGTATGATATGTATAGTATGATGTGTATGGTATGATATGTATAGTATATGTATGGTATGGTGTGATGTCTATGGTATGTATGATATGTGTATGATATGTATGGTGTGATGTGTATGGTATGTGTATGATATGATGTGTTTAGTATATGTATGGTATGTGTATGATATGTATGGTATGACGTGTATGGTATGATGTGATGTGTATGATATGATGTATGATATGTATGATGGGTATGGTATGATATGTACAGTATGATGTGTATGGTATGTATGATATATGTATGATATGGTGTGATGTGTATGGTATGTGTATGGTATATGTATAGTATGATGTGTATGGTATGATATGTATAGTATGATGTGTATGATATGTATGGTATGATGTGTATGGTATGTGTATGATATGTATGATGGGTATGGTGTGATGTGTATGACATGTGTATGGTATGATATGTATAGTATGATGTGTATGGTATGATATGTATGGTATGGTGTGGTGTGATGTGATGTCTATGGTATGTATGATATGTGTATGATATGTATGGTATGGTGTGTATGGTATGTGCATGATATGGTATGATATGTATGATGGGTATGGTGTATAAACTGATGACATCCTCTTCAGGATAGGCCTAGATATTAGACTGGCGGAGAGTCTGACTCTGCCCCCCCCCCCCCCCCCCCCCCCCCCCCCGCTGACCATTTGTTGGAAGTGGCCATGATACTTTATGGTAATTGGGCCCGTGAAGTCTCTGCCCCTTTAAGCAGCTGATTACCTGGGGTGTCTGAAGTTGAACCCTGATAATGTAATACTGACCATTTGAAGGAGTGGCAATCAGTTTTAAGGAATAATCCCTTTAAGGTCCTCTGGGGTCACATGACCAGTAATACTACATATAATTCACATCATATAAAACCATAACTAAGAGCAGCGACCCATTACGTGACCGTAGGAAACCTCTCCTCCCATCCCCTGTGTCTCCTTCTTGGTGTCTACCATTCCCCCCGTGTTACTTTCTTGGTGTCCACCATTCCCCTGTGTTACCTTCTTGGTGTCCACCATTTCCCCCCGTATTTCCTTCTTGGTGTCTGCCATTTCCCCCCCGTGTTTCCTTCTTGGTGTCTGCCATTTCCCCCCGTGTTTCCTTCTTGGTGTCTACCATTCCCCCCGTGTTTCCTTCTTGGTGTCTACCATTCCCCTGTGTTACCTTCTTGGCGTCGGCCATTTCCCCCCGTGTTTCCTTCTTGGTGTCTACCATTCCCCTATGTTACCTTCTTGGTGTCCACCATTTCCCCCCGTGTTTCCTTCTTGGTGTCTACCATTCCCCTATGTTACCTTCTTGGTGTCCACCATTTCCCCCCGTGTTTCCTTCTTGGTGTCTACCATTCCCCTATGTTACCTTCTTGGTGTCCACCATTCCCCCCGTGTTTCCTTCTTGGTGTCTGCCATTTCCCCCCCGTGTTTCCTTCTTGGTGTCTACCATTCCCCCCGTGTTTCCTTCTTGGTGTCTACCATTCCCCCCGTGTTTCCTTCTTGGTGTCCACCATTCCCCCCGTGTTTCCTTCTTGGTGTCTGCCATTTCCCCCCCGTGTTTCCTTCTTGGTGTCTGCCATTTCCCCCCGTGTTTCCTTCTTGGTGTCTACCATTCCCCCCCGTGTTTCCTTCTTGGTGTCTGCCATTTCCCCCCGTGTTTCCTTCTTGGTGTCTACCATTCCCCCCCGTGTTTCCTTCTTGGTGTCTGCCATTTCTCCCCGTGTTTCCTTCTTGGTGTCTACCATTCCCCTATGTTACCTTCTTGGTGTCTGCCATTCCCCTGTGTTACCTTCTTGGTGTCGGCCATTCCCCCCGTGTTTCCTTCTTGGTGTCTGCCATTTCCCCCCGTGTTTCCTTCTTGGTGTCTACCATTCCCCTATGTTACCTTCTTGGTGTCGGCCATTCCCGTGTTACCTTCTTGGTGTCCACCATTCCCCCCGTGTTTCCTTCTTGGTGTCTGCCATTTCCCCCCCGTGTTTCCTTCTTGGTGTCTGCCATTTCCCCCCGTGTTTCCTTCTTGGTGTCTACCATTCCCCCCGTGTTTCCTTCTTGGTGTCTACCATTCCCCCCGTGTTTCCTTCTTGGTGTCTGCCATTTCCCCCTCGTGTTTCCTTCTTGGTGTCTGCCATTTCCCCCCGTGTTTCCTTCTTGGTGTCTACCATTCCCCTATGTTACCTTCTTGGTGTCTACCATTCCCCCCCGTGTTTCCTTCTTGGTGTCTGCCATTTCTCCCCGTGTTTCCTTCTTGGTGTCTACCATTCCCCTATGTTACCTTCTTGGTGTCTGCCATTCCCCTGTGTTACCTTCTTGGTGTCGGCCATTCCCCCCGTGTTTCCTTCTTGGTGTCTGCCATTTCCCCCCGTGTTTCCTTCTTGGTGTCTACCATTCCCCTATGTTACCTTCTTGGTGTCGGCCATTCCCGTGTTACCTTCTTGGTGTCGGCCATTCCCCCCGTGTTTCCTTCTTGGTGTCTGCCATTTCCCCCCGTGTTTCCTTCTTGGTGTCTACCATTCCCCTATGTTACCTTCTTGGTGTCTGCCATTCCCCTGTGTTACCTTCTTGGTGTCGGCCATTCCCCCCGTGTTTCCTTCTTGGTGTATGCCATTTCCCCCCCGTGTTTCCTTCTTGGTGTCCACCATTCCCCCCGTGTTTCCTTCTTGGTGTCGGCCATTCCCCCTCGGGTTTCCTTCTTGGTGTTTGCCATTTCCCCCGTGTTTCCTTCTTGGTGTCTGCCATTCCCCCCGTGTTTCCTTCTTGGTGTCTGCCAATTCCCCCCGTGTTTCCTTCTTGGTGTCTACCATTCCCCTATGTTACCTTCTTGGTGTCTGCCATTCCCCTGTGTTACCTTCTTGGTGTCGGCCATTCCCCCCGTGTTTCCTTCTTGGTGTATGCCATTTCCCCCCCGTGTTTCCTTCTTGGTGTCCACCATTCCCCCCGTGTTTCCTTCTTGGTGTCGGCCATTCCCCCTCGGGTTTCCTTCTTGGTGTTTGCCATTTCCCCCGTGTTTCCTTCTTGGTGTCTGCCATTCCCCCCGTCTTTCCTCCTTGTTGTCGACCATTCCCCTGTGTTTCAGTCTTAGTGTCGGACATTCCCCCCGTGTTTCCTTCTTGGCGTCAGCCATTCCTCCACCTTTGAGCCGTGCCAACTGGTTTGGCCCCATTCCTTGTATCCCGGAGTATTTTCCTGTTGTTTTCCGCTAGCAGATACTCCATGGCTCATGCATACAGATTTGTTGTCTTTGGACGTTGCTTGTCCATTTGCCGCGGCTGAGCAGACACTTTCACAACCTTAACTGTGCCCTGGTGGCGCTGATGTCCGGCTTCCTTCTCTCCTCGTTCTGTTCAAACAAGATTAATGAAAACTCAAGCGAAGTTACTGAGCGCGTTACGGAGATTTCAGCTCTGGAATAATGCGGAATGTTTTAATTCTTTTACTTCCCTTCATACAGAGAGAAAGAAACAGTGAAATTCTGTCCGTCTTCCGTCACCATGGGGAGAGCCGACCTGTCATGTCAGCGCTTGCGGAGCTATTACATGCACAGATATCAAGCAGGAGGGAGTGTATACAGGTGAGAGGGAGCAGTAACAGGCAGAATATATGTGTAGGTATATACAGGTGAGAGGGGACAGTAACAGGCAGAGTATACACTCACCGGCCACTTTATTAGGTACACCATGCTAGTAACGGGTTGGACCCCCTTTTCCCTCAGAACTGCCCCAATTCTTGGTGGCATAGATACAACAAGGTGCTGGAAGCTTCCTCAGAGATTTTGGTCCATAGTGACATGATGACATCACACAGTTGCCGCAGATTTGTCGGCTGCACATCCATGATGCCAATCTCCCGTTCCACCACATCCCAAAGATGCTCTATTGGATTGAGATCTGGTGACTGTGGAGGCCATTGGAGTACAGTGACCTCATTGTCATGTTCAAGAAACCAGTCTGAGATGATTCTAGCTTTATGACATGGCGCATTATCCTGCTGAAAGTAGCCATCAGATGTTGGGTCCATTGTGGTCATAAAGGGATGGACATGGTCAGCAACAATACTCAGGTAGGCTGTGGCATTGTAACCATGCTCAATTGGTACCAAGGGGCCCAAAGAGTGCCAAGAAAATATTCCCCCCACCATGACACCACCACCACCAGCCTGAACCGTTGATACAAGGCAGGATGGATCCATGCTTTCATGTTGTTGACGCCAAATTCTGACCCTACCATCCGAATGTCGCAGCAGAAATCGAGACTCATCAGACCAGGCAACGTTTTTCCAATCTTCTACTGTCCAATTTCGATGAGCTTGTGCAAATTGTAGCCTCAGTTTCCTGTTCTTAGCTGAGCGGAGTGGCCCCCGGTGTGGTCTTCTGCTGCTGTAGCCCATCTGCCTCAGAGTTGGCCGTACTGTGCGCTCAGAGATGCTCTTCTGCCTACCTTGGTTGTAACGGTTGGCTATTTGAGTCACTGTTGCCTTTCTATCAGCTGGAACCAGTCTGCCCATTCTCCTCTGACCTCTGGCATCAACAAGGCATTTCCGCCCACAGAACTGCCGCTCACTGGATGGTTTTTTCTTTTTCGGACCATTCTCTGTAAACCCTAGAGATGGTTGTGCGTGAAAATCCCAGTAGATCAGCAGTTTCTGAAATACTCAGACCAGCCCTTCTGGCACCAACAACCATGCCACGTTCAAAGGCCTCAAATCACCTTTCTTCCCCATACTGATGCTCGGTTTGAACTGCAGGAGATTGTCTTGACCATGTCTACATGCCTAAATGCACTGAGTTGCCGCCATGTGATTGGCTGATTAGAAATTAAGTGGTAAAGTGCAGTTGGACAGGTGTACCTAATAAAGTGGCCGGTGACTGTATGTAGGTATATACAGGTGAGAGGAAGCAGTAACAGGCAGAATATATGTGTAGGTATATACAGGTGAGGGGGAGCAGTAACAGGCAGAATATATGTGTAGGTATATACAGGTGAGAGGAAGCAGTAACAGGCAGAATATATGTGAAGGTATATACAGGTGAGAGGGGACAGTAACAGGCAGAGTATATGTGTAGGTATATACAGGTGAGGGGGAGCAGTAACAGGCAGAGTATATGTGTAGGTATATACTGGTGAGGGGGAGCAGTAACAGGCAGAATATATGTGTAGGTATATACAGGTGAGGGGACAGTAACAGGCAGAGTATATGTGTAGGTATATACAGGTGAGAGGGGGCAGTAACAGGCAGAATATATGTGTAGGTATATACAGGTGAGAGTGGACAGTAACAGGCAGAGTTGGACAGTAACAGGCAGAGTATATGTGTAGGTATATACAGGTGAGAGGGGGCAGTAACAGGCAGAATATATGTGTAGGTATATACAGGTGAGGGGACAGTAACAGGCAGAGTATATGTGTAGGTATATACAGGTGAGGGGACAGTAACAGGCAGAGTATATGTGTAGGTATATACTGGTGAGGGGGAGCAGTAACAGGCAGAGTATATGTGTAGGTATATACTGGTGAGGGGGAGCAGTAACAGGCAGAGTATATGTGTAGGTATATACTGGTGAGGGGGAGCAGTAACAGGCAGAGTATATGTGTAGGTATATACTGGTGAGGGGGAGCAGTAACAGGCAGAATATATGTGTAGGTATATACTGGTGAGGGGGAGCAGTAACAGGCAGAGTATATGTGTAGGTATATACTGGTGAGGGGGAGCAGTAACAGGCAGAATATATGTGTAGGTATATACTGGTGAGGGGGAGCAGTAACAGGCAGAATATATGTGTAGGTATATACAGGTGAGAGTGGACAGTAACAGGCAGAATATATGTGTAGGTATATACAGGTGAGAGTGGACAGTAACAGGCAGAATATATGTGTAGGTATATACAGGTGAGAGGGGGCAGTAACAGGCAGAATATATGTGTAGGTATATACAGGTGAGAGGGGGCAGTAACAGGCAGAATATATGTGTAGGTATACACAGGTGAGAGGGAGCAATAACAGGCAGAGTATATGTGTAGGTATATACAGGTGAGAGGGGGCAGTAACAGGCAGAGTATATGTGTAGGTATATACAGGTGAGGGGACAGTAACAGGCAGAGTATATGTGTAGGTATATACAGGTGAGAGGACAGTAACAGGCAGAATATATAATCTCTTGTATCATTACAGACACAACCAGTGACAGTGTACACAGCCAATCTGACACCATCATTTCTTCTATCATTACAGACACACACACATGTATATATATTTATACATACACACACACACACACACATTATATATACACACACATACACATACATACACATATACACACATCTTCATAATGCAGAAGACACCATACAGAAGTGAATTGTTTATCTATAAAGAAATAATAAAGTGACTCTGCGGCGTCATTCGGTCTGTGAGGTTTTTATTACTTATGTGAAGTGAAGTCATCAGGAGACGTTACACGTGAGACAAGATCAGTCCAATCACTTGCAAAGGGTTTTTGAATTGAACCTGGAATCCAATCGGTTTCTATGATCTATTTCTCCACTTTTCCTCTTCTGCTTTTGCATAATTTCCCTTGTGGCTTTATGATAAGAAGCAGTGCATCAAGTGTGCGGCCTTCACCCCGGGCCCCTCACCCCTCACCTCCTCCCACCCCGGGCCCCTCACCCCTCGCCTCCTCCCACCCCGGGCCCCTCACCCCTCGCCTCCTCCCACCCCGGGCCCCTCACCCCTAACCTCCTCCCACCCCGGGCCCCTCGCCTCCTCCCACCTCGGGCCCCTCACCCCTCGCCTCCTCCCACCTCGGGCCCCTCACCCCTCGCCTCCTCCCACCCCGGGCCCCTCACCCCTCACCTCCTCCCACCCCGGGCCCCTCACCCCTCGCCTCCTCCCACCCCGGGCCCCTCACCCCTCGCCCCCACCCACCATTTTAATACTGACGTCTTCTTACAGGGGTCTTTGGGCCCCATCGGGACCGTACACGACTGCTACCAGCAGAGCGAAGACCCCGATCACAGGCACTTAGAGGATATAAAACAATATATAAAAAAATATAATAACACTAATAGATAAAAATGTCAGATTACACATCATTCCTAACTAATAGAAGAGTAACAGAGAATACAGCTTTATGTTACAGGAATTATACAGTGAGCAGCGAGGGTTAACGGTGGTGAGTGCACAGTATACAGGATGCATAGCTAGTAAGGCCTGGGCTCCTCCAGCACAGTATATAGTATATAGTATACAGGATGCATAGCTAGTAAGGCCTGGGTTCCTCCAGCACGGTATATAGTATACAGTATACAGGATGCATAGCTAGTAAGGCCTGGGCTCCTCCGGCACAGTATATAGTATACAGTATACAGGATGCATAGCTAGTAAGGCCTGGGCTCCTCCAGCACAGTATATAGTATATAGGGTGCATAGCTAGTAAGGCCTGGGCTCCTCCAGCACAGTATATAGTATACAGTATACAGGATGCATAGCTAGTAAGGCCTGGGCTCCTCCAGCACAGTATATAGTATATAGGGTGCATAGCTAGTAAGGCCTGGGCTCCTCCAGCACAGTATATAGTATACAGTATATAGGGTGCATAGCTAGTAAGGCCTGGGCTCCTCCAGCACAGTATATAGTATACAGTATATAGGGTGCATAGCTAGTAAGGCCTGGGCTCCTCCAGCACAGTATATAGTATACAGTATATAGGGTGCATAGCTAGTAAGGCCTGGGCTCCTCCAGCACAGTATATAGTATACAGTATACAGGATGCATAGCTAGTAAGGCCTGGGCTCCTCCAGCACAGTATATAGTATACAGTATATAGGATGTATAGCTAGTAAGGCCTGGCCTCCTCCAGCACAGTATATAGTATACAGTATATAGGATGCATAGCTAGTAAGGCCTGGGCTCCTCCAGCACAGTATATAGTATACAGTATATAGGATGTATAGCTAGTAAGGCCTGGGCTCCTCCAGCACAGTATATAGTATACAGTATACAGGATGCATAGCTAGTATGGCCTGGGCTCCTCCAGCACAGTATATAGTATACAGTATACAGTATGCATAGCTAGTAAGGCCTGGCCTCCTCCAGCACAGTATATAGTATATAGGGTGCATAGCTAGTAAGGCCTGGGCTCCTCCAGCACAGTATATAGTATACAGTATATAGGATGTATAGCTAGTAAGGCCTGGGCTCCTCCAGCACAGTATATAGTATATAGGGTGCATAGCTAGTAAGGCCTGGGCTCCTCCAGCACAGTATATAGTATACAGTATACATAGCTAGTATGGCCTGGGCTCCTCCAGCACAGTATATAGTATACAGTATACATAGCTAGTATGGCCTGGGCTCCTCCAGCACAGTATATAGTATACAGTATACATAGCTAGTAAGGCCTGGGCTCCTCCAGCACAGTATATAGTATACAGTATATAGGATGTATAGCTAGTAAGGCCTGGGCTCCTCCAGCACAGTATATAGTATACAGTATATAGGATGTATAGCTAGTAAGGCCTGGGCTCCTCCAGCACAGTATATAGTATATAGGGTGCATAGCTAGTAAGGCCTGGGCTCCTCCAGCACAGTATATAGTATATAGGGTGCATAGCTAGTAAGGCCTGGGCTCCTCCAGCACAGTATATAGTATACAGTATATAGGATGTATAGCTAGTAAGGCCTGGGCTCCTCCAGCACAGTATATAGTATATAGGGTGCATAGCTAGTAAGGCCTGGGCTCCTCCAGCACAGTATATAGTATATAGGGTGCATAGCTAGTAAGGCCTGGGCTCCTCCAGCACAGTATATAGTATACAGTATATAGGATGTATAGCTAGTAAGGCCTGGGCTCCTCCAGCACAGTATATAGTATATAGGGTGCATAGCTAGTAAGGCCTGGGCTCCTCCAGCACAGTATATAGTATATAGGGTGCATAGCTAGTAAGGCCTGGGCTCCTCCAGCACAGTATATAGTATACAGTATATAGGATGTATAGCTAGTAAGGCCTGGGCTCCTCCAGCACAGTATATAGTATATAGGGTGCATAGCTAGTAAGGCCTGGGCTCCTCCAGCACAGTATATAGTATATAGGGTGCATAGCTAGTAAGGCCTGGGCTCCTCCAGCACAGTATATAGTATACAGTATATAGGATGTATAGCTAGTAAGGCCTGGGCTTCCCCAGCTCAGTATCGGGAAGGTCAGCAGGGCGGGGGTCTCGGGGTCTCGTCCTCTTCTTGGTTTCTCCTCCATGAAATAAATAGAAGTGATGAGACTCCTGCAGCACGGGGGTGAGTGCCGAGCGGCCGGCCATCCATCACCTACTTATTCTTGGCGGCCAGGGGTTTGCGGCTGATCTTCTTAGACTTGTCATTGTTCTTCTTCGGGGGCTCCGGGTTCGCTTGCATGTGTCTCCCGTACAGACTAAGAAGAAGACACAGAAGGATCATGAGATATAATATAATAATCATGTGATATAATATAATAATCAGGTCATATAATATAATAATCAGGTCATATAATAATACACACACAGACGCTTTGTGAATTTGTGTCCACATGTTGGCAGCTGGTGGGGAAGGGCGGTTTGCCATTAGGACACACACACGGACATCCTCCCTTACACACGTACACACACACACACACACATCCCAGCAAGGAAAGGGTTACACTACCCACTGGACTTCTTAGATGGAAAGATTTCCCTTTCAGGCACAACATGGATCCTGACCATCCCCCATTCTGCCACATACTAGACCCAACCCCATCCTGTGTCTTTCTGTCTCCTTTACTTGAGACAGATTTGCCCTAACAACGAGCACAGAGCAGCAGATTGCAGAGAAGTGAGACACCTAGTGGCCAAGACTTGAGAGTTTTATTCTGGGGTAAGGAGTCGTCTATGGTAAATGAATTGATGGACAAACATATTAATAATAACAGACACATGATAAATGGCAGGAAGTGACCCCATACACAATACGACTCTGGCTCTCTGCAGCCGCCACTAGGGGGAGCTTACTGCACTCAGCTTAATGATAACACTGTATATTACAGGCTCCCCCTAGTGGTGGGTGCAGGTATCCAACATGTTATCACGTCACTATATACATCACCAACCACTATAACAGTATATTCACATGACATGATATGAAAAGATGGAGAATCCCTCTAAGTTATTCTCTTCTGTACAAAGATATCAGACTACACGGCCACTTAGAGAGTAAGAAGTTTAGAGGAATTCTATTAATGGGTGACTCTGATGTCGGGGGTCAATGTTCTTGCACTTACAGGCCTGACGGTTACTACAACTATCCCCACCATCCTCCTCCTGGGTGTAATAGTTACTGTACCCCATAGACTGAGCCCCTCGGCTTCTCCATTGTACTATACACAGTAACATCTGACAGGACCGCCGCACAATGAAGACATCGAGCAGAAGAGGCCGCCCAGGGCTGGAGTAACGCTGTCAGAATCTTGCCGGCTCTTCCCGCATGATTGATTGTCCAGACACGGCCACCATCACATCAATGCCACATTAATAAGTACTAGTGATTACATGTGACAAACTATCCTGCAATTAGAGGAGCGGGCACCAGGGGCAAACACTCTGACAGGAGGTAATTGATGGAAACATCCGTCACGGGTGACTGCCCCCAAAGACGCCCAGCTACGCGCTCTCTAATTCTACAAGAAAACTTTTATCAGATACAGAAAATTCCAGGAACAAGAGTACAAAATTCTCTCCCAGGTCAGAACCATAGGGGGCAGTATGATAGAGAAGCTGGGGAGGGGGGGGGGGGGAAAGGGCTTCACTGGAGAGTACCGCCGGGAAGGACGGGAGAGTACCGCCGGGAAGGACGGGAGAGTACCCCCGGGAAGGACGGGAGAGTACCCCCGGGAAGGACGGGAGAGTACAGCCGGGAAGGACGGGAGAGTACCGCCGGGACGGACGGGAGAGTACAGCCGGGAAGGACGGGAGAGTACAGCCGGGAAGGACGGGAGAGTACCTCCGGGAAGGACGGGAGAGTACAGCCGGGAAGGACGGGAGAGTACAGCCGGGAAGGACGGGAGAGTACCGCCGGGAAGGACGGGAGAGTACCGCCGGGACGGACGGGAGAGTACCTCCGGGAAGGACGGGAGAGTACAGCCGGGAAGGACGGGAGAGTACAGCCGGGAAGGACGGGAGAGTACCGCCGGGAAGGACGGGAGAGTACCGCCGGGACGGACGGGAGAGTACCGCCGGGACGGACGGGAGAGTACCGCCGGGAAGGACGGGAGAGTACCGCCGGGACGGACGGGAGAGTACCGCCGGGAAGGACGGGAGAGTACCCCCGGGAAGGACGGGAGCGTACCGCCGGGAAGGACGGGAGAGTACCCCCGGGAAGGACGGGAGAGTACAGCCGGGAAGGACGGGAGAGTACCGCCGGGAAGGACGGGAGAGTACCGCCGGGACGGACGGGAGAGTACCGCCGGGAAGGACGGGAGAGTACCGCCGGGAAGGACGGGAGAGTACCGCCGGGACGGACGGGAGAGTACCGCCGGGAAGGACGGGAGAGTACCCCCGGGAAGGACGGGAGCGTACCGCCGGGAAGGACGGGAGAGTACCCCCGGGAAGGACGGGAGAGTACAGCCGGGAAGGACGGGAGAGTACCGCCGGGAAGGACGGGAGAGTACAGCCGGGAAGGACGGGAGAGTACAGCCGGGAAGGACGGGAGAGTACCGCCGGGAAGGACGGGATAGTACCACCGGGACGGACGGGGAAGTACCCCCGGGAAGGACGGGAGAGTACAGCCGGGAAGGACGGGAGAGTACCGCCGGGATGGACGGGAGAGTACCGCCGGGAAGGACGGGAGAGTACCGCCAGGACGGACGGGAGAGTACCGCCAGGACGGACGGGAGAGTACCGCCGAGAAGGACAGGAGAGTACAGCCGGGACAGATGGGAGAGTACAGCCGGGACAGATGGGAGAGTACAGCCGGAACAGACGGGAGAGTACCGCCGGGATGAATTGGAGAGTATAGCTTGATCAGATTGGAGACTACTGCCAGGATTGGATTAGAGAGTACCACCGGGATAGACGGGAGAGTACAGCTAGAATTGACAGTATGGGGATCGAGACTGGAGAGTACCACCAGGATAAATTGGAGAGTATAGCTCGATCAGATTGGAGAGTACCGCCGGGATAGAAGATTAGATTGGAGACTACTGCCAGGATTGGATTAGAGAGTACCGCTGGGGATCCACTTTCATCATGGAAAAATGCAAGAATAAAAGCATTATATTAGCGCAGACCTTAAAGGGGTACTCCAGCAAAATGATTTTTTTTTTTTGTAAATTATACAGATATGTAAATTACTTCTATATAAAAATCTCCAGTCTTCCAGTACTTATCAGCTGCTGTATGTCCTGCAGGAAGTAGTGTATTCTCCCCAGTCTTCCAGTACTTATCAGCTGCTGTATGTCCTGCAGGAAGTAGTGTCCTGACCGCTGTTTTTTTTTGCCAGATTTCCCTTTTTGATGCCTGTGAAATATCTGTCATTGCCGCCACCTCCTTATAGTGTAACATATAGCACAGCAGTGTTTCTCAGATGAAGCAGAGCTGACATAGCTAGGACTTGCTTACCGGAATCCAGCCGCATACACCCCACAATTACTGTATGTATCATGTTATGTGGATGCTTGTAGGACGCATGTAGAGTGTAACAACTACGTCAGCTCTGCTACATCTATATACAAGTCTATAGGGCACAGGAGAGCCGAGTCCCCACCAGAGGCAGTCGGGATCTCTTCTTTATAGAATGGCTGATGCCAGAGAACAAAAGACTGTCACTAAACTACAGAGCAGGGTGACTGAAGGTCCCTTTAAGAGATCAGAGACTTCATGGGAGCTGAATCTGGGGCAGGTAATTGCTTATTCAATGTTATCTGACAAATCAAAGACATTGGGGCCCGGGGTGACATGTAGCTGCCATGAAGCCCAGCGCCATCTGACACAAGGAGTTTGTGCTACCAGTCTGTCTCCTGGCTCCGTCCACACAACGTCAGGTAACAAGCAGCGCTGCTGGTGCAATATCCCCTTATATCTCCACATGTCACTCATTCCAGGGCTCCGAGCCAATGAGCACAACGGCCACAGTGTATACGGGAGACCTCCGCCACCGGGCAGGAGCTGATGGGCGCCGGCTTATTCTCTGTGTTCATTCCCTAATATGTTATAACAGGGATCAGAGCTCCAACCCCCCTGCATAGTGGAAGGTAAAAGATTACCTGTTACCTGACGCCACCACCAGAGGGAGTTCAGGAGCGCACAGAATACTGGGATTCTTCTTTTAGATCAACTGGTTTCAGAAAGTTATACAGGTATGTAAATTACTTCTATGTAAAAATCTCCAGTCTTCCAGTACTTATCAGCGGCTGTTTGTCCTGCAGGAAGTGGTGTATTCTCTCCAGTCTGACACAGTGCTCTCTGCTGCCACCTCTGTCCATGTCAGGAACTGTCCAGAGCAGGAGAGATTTTCTATGGGGATTTGCTGCTGCTCTGGACAGTTCCTGACATTGACAGAGGGGGCAGCAGAGAGCACTGTGTCAGACTGGAGAGAATACACCACTTCCTGCAAGACAAACAGCAGCTGATAAGTACTGGAAGACTGGAGATTTTTACATACAATTAATTTACAAACCTGTATAACTTACTGACACCAGCAGATTTGAAAGGAAAACATTTTCGCTGGAGTCCCCCTTTAAGAGCCTACTTCTTTGCCTGGTAATGGCACCACCGCTGTCTAGTGGTTGTGTCAGGTGTTACAGCTTTTCCTCATTCACTTGGATGGAGAGGAGACACAATATCAGACAAAACCCAGAAGACAGCAACGTCACCATCTCCAAAAAGCGGTCTGTTATTTAAATCCTGGACAATCCCCTTTTCCTGCTATAAGGGTGGAGCCTAATAACAGCCAATCAGCTCCAGGATGGGCCGTTGTTAACAGAAAAAAATGACGCGGCTACAGAGTTTGGAAAGGGATAATATTTGGCAAAAAGAACAGTAAATATATATATATATATATATATATATATATATATATATATATATATATATAGTGACATGTCCCCTTTAAGAGCTTACATTACTAAACCTGTGATCACATCAGCCCCCGCCCTCTCGTCAGGCCAGGTTGGGGTGTGTAATGGCGATTGTGGGGTTCCTGCCCATTAGGCTCTCTTCACCAGGACACTATACAGAGTATATAGCCAGGATTAGTGTCCAGGAGACGAACGGCAGCTGCTTTACCTGATTACAGGTTGTGCACCGTATATAGAGAGACGGTTACAGGTTGTGCACCGTATATAGAGAGACGGTTACAGGTTGTGCACCGTGTATAGACGAGCCGGTTAAAGGTTGTGCACCGTATATAGACGAGCCGGTTAAAGGTTGTGCACCGTATATAGACGAGCCGGTTAAAGGTTGTGCACTGTATATAGACGAGCCGGTTACAGGTTGTGCACCGTATATAGACGATCCAGGTATAGGTTGTACACAGTGTGTAGACGAGCCGGTTATAGGTTGTGCACCGTGTATAGACGATCTGGGTATAGGTTGTACACAGTGTGTAGATGAGCCAGTTACAGGTTGTGCACCGTGTATAGACGATCCGGTTATAGGTTGTGCACCGTGTATAGACGATCCGGGTATAGGTTGTACACCGTGTATAGACGAGCCGGTTGCAGGTTGTGCACCGTGTATAGACGATCCGGGTATAGGTTGTACACCGTGTGTAGATGAGCCAGTTACAGGTTGTGCACCGTGTATAGACGATCCGGGTATAGGTTGTGCACCGTGTATAGACGATCCGGGTATAGGTTGTACACCGTGTATAGACGAGCCGGTTGCAGGTTGTGCACCGTGTATAGACGATCCGGGTATAGCTTGTACACCGTGTGTAGATGAGCCAGTTACAGGTTGTGCACCGTGTATAGACGATCCGGGTATAGGTTGTGCACCGTGTATAGACGATCCGGGTATAGGTTGTACACCGTGTGTAGACGAGCCGGTTGCAGGTTGTGCACCGTGTATAGACGATCCGGGTATAGGTTGTACACCGTGTGTAGACGAGCCGGTTGCAGGTTGTGCACCGTGTATAGACGATCCGGGTATAGGTTGTACACCGTGTGTAGATGAGCCGGTTACAGGTTGTGCACCGTGTATAGACATTGGGGGGGGGGGGAGAGATGAGGGCACGGGCGGCTGGCTGGGATAAGTGTCGGCAGATGACACCCCGGTGCCTGCAGGTGGATATCCTGAGATGCAGCCGAGCGTGCTCCTATGCACCATGACTGCCGCGCTGCCGCTATTTTGAGGGGATGAGATGATTACCGTTCACCATCTGGATCTGAGCCGCAAGACAAGCCAAATCTTATAGGGAGAAGAACGGACGCAGCTTCTAGTGTTCAGCAGCTTAACCCCTTCAGCTCTGCCTTTCAGCTTCCATAGAAGTTCTGCAACTACTGTAATGTGGCTGTACATGGCCGACCTATATACAGAGGGTGTGCGGGGCGTCTGTGTGTGTCTGTGAGAGGGTGTGCGGGGCGTCTGTGTGTGTCTGTGAGAGGGTGTGCGGGGTGTCTGTGTGTGTCTGTTAGGGGTGTCTGTGTGTGCGGGGCATCTGTGTGTGTCTGTTAGGGGCATCTGTGTGTGTCTGTGTGTGCGGGGCATCTGTGTGTGTCTGTTAGGGGCATCTGTGTGTGTGTGTGTGTGCGGGGCGTCTGTGAGAGGGTGTGCGGGGTGTCTGTGTGTGTCTGTTAGGGGTGTCTGTGTGTGCGGGGCATCTGTGTGTGTCTGTTAGGGGCATCTGTGTGTGTCTGTGTGTGCGGGGCATCTGTGTGTGTCTGTGTGTGCGGGGCATCTGTGTGTGTCTGTGAGAGGGTGTGCGGGGCATCTGTGTGTGTCTGTGAGAGGGTGTGTGGGGCATCTGTGTGTGTCTGTTAGGGGTGTCTGTGTGTGCGGGGCATCTGTGTGTCTGTGAGAGGGTGTGCGGGGGCCCTAATCATATATATATCTATCAAAAAAACAAATATCGCAGCACTCTTATAATAAATGAGGAGGGTGCCAGCAAGCACACCCGGGGATCCACCAGGCAAACTAGATAAGTCCACAAAAGGCAGCGGCACTCCGGTAGTGAAAGCAAATGGTGAAGGTTTATTCACATCCAAAAATCAAACAGGCTGTTTTTTATTTTATTTTTGGATGTGAATAAACCTTCACCGTTTGCTTTCACTACCGGAGTGCCGCTGCCTTTTGTGGATATGTGGATATATATATATAATTTGTACTTTCCCTGATGACTATGTAGAGACAGGGGGATGATGTGTCGGCCATGTCTGATACCACGCAGCGTGACAAAGACCCCGGATAGGGTGGAAATGTTGTATTTATGTAAGTGGATTCCCATGTGGGAGCTGTCAGATCTTCCATACATCATTGCCTATATACCCACCGGAGGGATTGTGTGGTCACACCAGCGGGCCCCCTCCTCACCAGCTGCTGCTGTATCTACCTCTCACTACTTACACCACATGGCATCTATACTGTATATATAGGAGGTGACCCCCCCCCAGCTGACCCCAGTGTCCCCCCATATCAGGCAGAGCTCCGGGGAAGGGCTGGCTACTATATAAGAGACTATGGGGGAGGGCTGGCTACTATATAAGAGAATATGGGGGAGGGCTGGCTACTATATAAGAGACTATGGGGGAGGGCTGGCTACTATATAAGAGAATATGGGGGAGGGCTGGCTACTATATAAGAGACTATGGGGGAGGGCTGGTTACTATATAAGAGACTATGGGGGAGGGCTGGCTACTATATAAGAGACTATGGGGAGGGCTGGCTACTATATAAAAGAGCCTATGGGGGAGGGCTGGCTACTATATAAGACTATGGGGGAGGGCTGGCTACTATATAAGACTATGGGGGAGGGCTGGCTACTATATAAGACTATGGGGGAGGGCTGGCTACTATATAAGACTATGGGGGAGGGCTGGCTACTATATAAGAGAATATGGGGGAGGGCTGGCTACTATATAAGAGACTATGGGGGAGGGCTGGCTACTATAAAAGACACTATGGGGGAGGGCTGGCTACTATATAAGACTATGGGGGAGGGCTGGCTACTATATAAGAGACTATTGGGGAGGGCTGGCTACTATATAAGAGACTATTGGGGAGGGCTGGCTACTATATGGGGCTCTAATAGTACGCCTGGCTAGTATGTGGGGTACTATTGAGGGGGGGGGGGGCTACTACATGGGACACAATTATGGGATCACCTACTGCTTGAGGGATATATTGGGTAATGACCATTTGGGGACAATTACTTTAGCATAGACAATGCCAGGAACTCCACATGCACTTTTTATTTAATATTAAGGCTGACCCGCGACCCAGACCCACTGTGTATTTGAGTTTGACAGCCCTGGTCTAGCTGATCTGACCCATGTGAACGTCCCCCTATGAAAGACAATGCAGAGTGATGCAGTGTGAGTGTTACATCCTAAGTCTATGGGGTGAGTGTTACATCCTAAGTCTATGGGGTGAGTGTTACATCCTAAGTCTTTGGGGTGAGTGTTACATCCTAAGTCTTTGGGGTGAGTGTTACATCCTAAGTGTACGGGGTGAGTGTTACATCCTAAGTCTATGGGGTGAGTGTTACATCCTAAGTCTTTGGGGTGAGTGTTACATCCTAAGTCTATGGGGTGAGTGTTACATCCTAAGTGTACGGGGTGAGTGTTACATCCTAAGTGTACGGGGTGAGTGTTACATCCTAAGTGTACGGGGTGAGTGTTACATCCTAAGTCTATGGGGTGAGTGTTACATCCTAAGTCTATGGGGTGAGTGTTACATCCTAAGTCTATGGGGTGAGTGTTACATCCTAAGTGTACGGGGTGAGTGTTAAATCCTAAGTCTATGGGGTGAGTGTTACATCCTAAGTGTACGGGGTGAGTGTTACATCCTAAGTGTACGGGGTGAGTGTTACATCCTAAGTGTACGGGGTGAGTGTTACATCCTAAGTGTACGGGGTGAGTGTTACATCCTAAGTCTATGGGGTGAGTGTTACATCCTAAGTCTATGGGGTGAGTGTTACATCCTAAGTGTACGGGGTGAGTGTTACATCCTAAGTGTACGGGGTGAGTGTTACATCCTAAGTGTACGAGGCGAGTGTTACATCCTAAGTGTACGGGGTGAGTGTTACATCCTAAGTGTACGGGGTGAGTGTTACATCCTAAGTCTATGGGGTGAGTGTTACATCCTAAGTCTATGGGGTGAGTGTTACATCCTAAGTGTATGGGGTGAGTGTTACATCCTAAGTGTACGGGGTGAGTGTTACATCCTAAGTGTACGGGGTGAGTGTTACATCCTAAGTCTATGGGGTGAGTATTACATCCTAAGTGTACGGGGTGAGTGTTACATCCTAAGTGTACGGGGTGAATTTTACAGGGCCCTTTAACAGGTATCTGTGGCTCTCTGGTAGTAGCAAAACTACAAATCTGTAATTCTGCAACAACTGAAGAGAAGGAGAGGAGGAGAGCCGAAGGAGGAGAAGAAGAGGAGAGCAAGAGAGGAGGAGCGCAGGGCAGGCAGAGAGGAGGAGAGTGGGAGAGGAAGAGAAAGGAGAACAGCAGTAAGGGAGAGGAGGAGAAAAGGAGAGACAGAAAGGAGGAGAGCCGATGAGGCGGAGACACAGAAGGGAAGGAGAGCAGGAGAGGAAGAGCAAAGGAGAGGAGAAGTGCAGGAGAGGAGGAGAGAAGGGGAGAAGGAGGGTCAGAGACTAGGTGAGAAGGGGAGCAGAAGAGGAGAGACAGAAGAGGAGAGCCGGAAGGGGAGGAGAGCGGGAGAGAGGAGAGACGGAGAAGAGCAGTGCAGAAGAGGAGGAGAGACAGAGAAGAGCAGTGCGGGAGGAGGAGAACGGGAAGCTGGCATGTAATCCCATTCTTCTCCAGCAGTGGCCGCTGTTGGGAAATTGTATGAGAACAGAAGATCATTGATGGTTCCGAGATCTATAGTGATCGACTTATTTTTTTTTCTTCTTAAAAGCACATTTCTAAGAAATACTTAAATCTGCGATACGGCGCTCCATGTAAGAACAGCAGATTTAGTTTTCATATATAGTTGTGTATGCAGCATCAGACTGCTCACAATGAGAGGGGTTATCCAGGATCAGACACAGCGCCCCCCTGTCCTCAGGCTGTGTGTGATATTACAATTCAGCTCCAGTCACTTCACTGAAACTGAGCTGCTATACTGCACCTAACCTCAGGACAGGAGAGGCGCTGTGTCTGGAAGCGAGCCGCCATGTTTTTGTAAGCCTGGATCGCTCTGTTAACCATTTGTGCACCCTCGTTCAGTAACGCCCCCCCTCGATTCTTTTTGCGCCCCGCTTCGACCTTCTAGATGGACACGCTGATTACCGCGACTCCTGTGTCTGGGAAATGACACTTTGTCGTGGCGGCCTGTCTGCCGATCGCTGACTCTGCGGGTCGGTGACACTGACACTGTCTACACAGATTCCCAAATTGTCAGATAGCGGCACTTACTTCCCATCAGCCTGATCCAGCCGCTGTCAGCGACCCACTCAGCTCCACTACCGCCGCTCTCTTAATTAACTCCACAGCTGCTTTGGAGAGCGCGGCGCGGTCACTGGATAGCGGCTTCATGGAAAAACCTTGGCTATCACGTGTGACCTCAATTTTATTTCAGGAACTTTTTAGTTTGAGGGAAGCGACAATGTGCAGCGCAGTGCGACCAGGATGTAGCAGAGCTGACACAGTTATCTATAGGCATCCAGGGGTTCCACTCTCTTTTTATGTTTACTTATAGTTCCTTCTAAGTAACCATAGGAATGCTCGTTATTTGCTGGACGGGTCACATTTTTGTATGGTAACTGGAGAACACATACAAGAGACCACCACCTCGAGAAGACCCCGACTGCTTCAGAGAAGTTGTCAGTTAGACTCCATAGCATACATACTAGCAATCTTTTCTAAGAAGACCAACCCTGTAGATGACCATGTCTGTAAGAGACCACCCGCCTGTAGCTGACCATGTCTGTAGACCACCTGCCTATAGATGACCATGTCTGTAGGAGACCACCCGCCTGTAGATAAACCCCCCACCCCCCTGTAGCAGACCACCCGCCTGTAGATGACCAACCCCCGTAGCAGACCACCCCCCTGTAGAGGACCAACCCCCCCCGTAGCAGACCACCCGCCTGTAGATGACCACCCCCCTGTAGATGACCAACCCCCCGTAGCAGACCAACCCCCTGTAACTGACCATGTCTGTAGACCACCTGCCTATAGATGACCACCCGCCTGTAGATGACCACCCGCCTGTAGATGACCATGTCTGTAGACCACCTGCCTATAGATGACCACCAGCCTGTAGATGACCACCCGCCTGTAGATGACCACCCGCCTGTAGATGACCATGTCTGTAGGAGACCACCCGCCTGTAGATGACCATGTCTGTAGGAGACCACCCGCCTGTAGATGACCATGTCTGTAGGAGACCACCCGCCTGTAGATGACCATGTCTGTAGGAGACCACCCGCCTGTAGATGACCATGTCTGTAGGAGACCACCCGCCTGTAGATGACCATGTCTGTAGACCACCTGCCTATAGATGACCACCCGCCTGTAGGAGACCACCCGCCTGTAGATGACCACCCGCCTGTAGATGACCACCCGCCTGTAGGAGACCACCCGCCTATAGATGACCACCCGCCTGTAGGAGACCACCCGCCTGTAGATGACCACCCGCCTGTAGGAGACCACCCGCCTATAGATGACCACCCGCCTGTAGGAGACCACCCGCCTGTAGGAGACCACCCGCCTGTAGGAGACCACCCGCCTGTAGGAGACCACCCGCCTGTAGATGACCATGTCTGTAGGAGAAGCTGACAGGAACCGTCCAATCACCAGTCACTCGGGTCCTGGCAGCTGTTACAAAGTATAATTCCTTCTGGATGAGAGAACACAGTGTCCCGGCATCACACTTCCTCAGTATGACACTGCCACTACTGGTTTCACAATGCCCAGCGGCCGCACATTTATCGCTATCGGAAAACAATGAAAACAATTGACAGTACCGGCCACAAGAACGATCCAGGGATCAGTGTAAAGTAAAGTAAGGATGTACAAGTGAACACCGCTGCAACCTCTGCCTGTGCACTACTTGTCATGGGTACAGCTGCTATGTACCTCTGGCCTTACACTGAGAGACAGGGTTACAAGGAGATACCAATAACAGGCCTGGATACCATGGTAACCGCCCTACAATAGTGCTGTGGGGCTGGCAGGAGCTCACACGGTCACAGTGACTGTAGCATCTAAGGGGTTAACCTGCCAGCCCCCCCCCCCCTCTATATATATATATATATATATATATATATATATATATATATATATATATATATATGTATGTGTAACACAAATGCCGCCCTCACACACACACAGATCCCCTCATTTTAGCAATTAAAGGGGCTAGGGGCAATATCTCTGGGTTACGGCTATGCATCCTACCCCCTTACCTAGGCTAGAACCCTACTAACTCTGAGCCGTCCTGGTGGTACAGAGCTCGGATACAGTCCCATCATTCAGGGCACTTTCCGGTACAAATCCGATGGCCGTTCTGACTAAATTATTTCTTGCCGTTCGCCTGGTCCGCTTGATACCCCATCGCCATCTGCCCCAGACTCCTTCCTCCTTATATAATGTCCCCTGAAACATTTCTCCCACTTTCACTTCTTCAAACAAAGTTACATCAGCGGCTTCCGGTGACCGACATGAAAAGCCGCCACGCCGCTCTTTCTTCCTGAGATACTTTATAGATCTAAAGAGGGAAAAAAGGAGAGACGGATTGTTTTCCTGCTCCCTCGCTGCTTACACAACACGTCCCTGATGGCCGAGAGGTATAATGTACAGAGATATAGTATACAGCTATATAATACACACAAATATAATACACCACCCCGAGATATAATATACAGTTATATAATATACCGAGATATAATGTACAGAAATATAATATACATCTATATAATATACCGCTATATAATGTACAGAGATATAATATACAGCTATATAATATACCGCTATATAATATACCGAGATATAATGTACAGAAATATATTATACATCTATATAATATACAGCTATATAATATACCGAGATATAATGTACAGAAATATAATATACATCTATATAATATACTGCTATATAATGTACAGAGATATAATATACCGAGATATAATATACAGATATATAATATACATCTATATAATATACCGCTATATAATATACCGCTATATAATATACCGAGATATAATCTACAGAAATATAATATACATCTATATAATATACCGCTATATAATATACCGAGATATAATGTACAGAAATATAATATCCTGAGATATAATGTACAGATATATAATATACCACTTTTTAATGTACCGAGATATAATATACAGATATATAATACACCACCCCAAGATATAATATACAGCTATATAATATACAGAGATAAAATTTACAGAAATATAATATATTGAGATATAATATGCATCTGTATAATATACCGCTATATAATGTACCGAGATATAATGCACAGAACTATAATATACTGAGATATAATATACCACTATATAATGTACCAAGATATAATATACAGCTATATAATACACACAGATATAATACACCACACTGAGATAGAATATACTGCTATATAATGTACCAAGATATAATGTAGAGATCTAGTATACCGAGATATAATATACCGCTATATAATATACATCTATATAATATACTGAAATATATCGAGATATACTGTACAGATATAATATACCGCTATATAATATACCGAGATATAATATACAGATATATAATATACCGAGATATAATATATCGAGATATACTGTACAGATATAATATACCGCTATATAACATACCGAGATATACTATACATCTATATAACATACCGAGATATAAAATACAGATATATAATATACCGAGATATAATATACATCTATATAATATACCGAGATATAATATACAGATATAATATACCGAGATATAATATACAGATATAATATACCGAGATATAATATACAGATATATAATATACATCTATATAATATACCGAGATATAATATATCAAGATATAATTTACAGATATATAATATACCGCTATATAATGTACCAAGATATATTGTACATCTATATAATATACCGAGATATAATATACAGATATATAATATACCGAGATATAATATACAGATATAAAATATACTGAGATATAATATACCGAGATATAATATACATCTATATAATATACATCTATATAATATACCAAGATATAATGTACATCTATATAATATACAGAGATATAACATACAGATATAAGTGCCCTACAACTGATAAGTACTGGAAGACTGGAGAGAATACACCACTTCCTGCAGAACATACAGCAGCTGATAAGTACTGGAAGACTGGAGATTTTTACATACAACTATCTGAAATCAGTTGATCTTTGCCGGAGTATCCCTTTAAGGTCCGCTCGGCTGATAGAACCTTCACCGCCGTTTTTGAGTCTTTCTGGATCTATCTATAAAGACGTCACCGCGGACAAACACGCGGAATAAAATAAAACACGATTACGTGAAATAGGTGACATGTATATTGGTTTAAAAATGAGAAAGCGCAGAAGACGCCATGAAAGGGCGGGCAGTAAATCGTGCGCGGTCCAAGCGCTCCCTATATCTCCCCCATACATTAAGTAAGCGCAGCGGCAGGGCCTTGAGGTGTCACCCGCTGATGGATGAACAGGTGAGAGCCGCCGCCGCCGCGCACAAAGCTTTATTGCTGGAGACATTCTCATCTGCGGCCAGCTCTCCGGAGGGGAAATCTGTCACACAGCTTCATCTCACATACATACAGGACGATGGCGGCCGCGGCGGAGGAGGGCGCTAATAAGGATCCCAGCAGCCATCACATGTAAATGTCTCCACTCATCCAAGCATCCTCCTTAAGGGTGCCTTCACACCTACAGGATCCGCAGCAGATTTGATGCTGTGCTCAGTTATTTAAATGAAATCTGCTGCGGATCTGCTGCGGATCCGGTAAGTGTGAACGTACCCTAAAGGGATTGTTGAACAAAAATATTTTTAATTCAAATCAACTGGTGTCAGAAGGTTATACAGATTTGTAATCTACTTCTATGTAAAAATCTCCAGTCTTCAAGTACTTATCAGCTGCTGTATGTCCTGCAGGAAGTGGTGTCTTCTCTCCAGTCTGACACAGTGCTCTCTGCTGCCACCTCTGTCCATGTCAGGAACTGTCAAGAGCAGCAGCAAATCCCCATGGAAAGCCTCTCCTGCTCTGGACAGTTCCTGCCATGGACAGAGGTGGCAGCAGAGAGCACTGTGTCAGACTGGAGAGAATACACCACTTACTGCAGGACATACAGCAGCTAATGAGTACTGGAAGACTGGAGATTATTATACAGAAGTCATGTACAGATCTGTATAACCTTCTGACACCAGTTAATTTGATTTTTTTTCCCCTCCAGAGTACCCCTTAATTTTTTTTTTGCATTTTCATGGGGGCAGCCATCCTGTCAGACTGATTTAGCAGCATTTAGTTCTGCCCAGTGGACATGGGTGACAATAGACAGGAGCTACCCCACTGACATGAATGGGAATTATTAGTGAATTTATTTATGACACCTGCAGTCTGGGATTGGAATTAATTAGGAAGATCGGATATGTTACCAGCTCTGCTTAGGAATTAGTTTAGAGGTGTGGCCTATACAAAGGGGCGGGGCATATTACAGTAAGTGACATCACCTGGCTATGACAGGTAACTGCGGCCCCCAAGGGTGATGTCCCTGCGCCTGACACAACAGCTGCCGTGCTGCCATATATTATCACCGAATATACCAGCATCTGCATAAACCACAAGTCATACATATATATATATATATATATATATATATATATATGTATAGACTATTATATCACCATTACTTCTATCTATATGTATTCCTATTATATCACCATTCCTATTATATGTGTATTACTTCTATGTATAGATATTTATGACTATTATATCAGTATTACTATTATATGGGTATTACCTCTATGTATATGTATTACTATTATATCTGTATTTTATGTATATGTACTATATGTGTATTACTTGTATCCGGGGTCATCTGGTCACATTGCCTCTCATCTTTCTTCTATGTATATATATGTATATGTACTATATGTATATTACTTGTATCCGGGGTCATCTGGTCACATCGCCTCTCATCTTTCTTCTATGTATATATATGTATATGTACTATATGTATATTACTTGTATCCGGGGTCATCTGGTCACATCGCCTCTCATCTTTCTTCTATGTATATATGTATATGTACTATATGTATATTACTTGTATCCGGGGTCATCTGGTCACATCGCCTCTCATCTTTCTTCTA
>JAQFWZ010000015.1:1332500-1367500 GCA_027789725.1 Dendropsophus ebraccatus | reverse complement strand
TGTGTATTACTTGTATCCGGGGTCATCTGGTCACATCGCCTCTCATCTTTCTTCTATGTATATATTTATGTATATGTACTATATGTGTATTACTTGTATCCGGGGTCATCTGGTCACATCGCCTCTCATCTTTCTTCTATGTATATATATATGTATATGTACTATATGTGTATTACTTGTATCCGGGGTCATCTGGTCACATCGCCTCTCATCTTTCTTCTATGTATATATATGTATATGTACTATATGTGTATTACTTGTATCTGGGGTCATCTGGTCACATCGCCTCTCATCTTTCTTCTATGTATATATGTATATGTACTATATGTGTATTACTTGTATCCGGGGTCATCTGGTCACATCGCCTCTCATCTTTCTTCTATGTATATATATGTATATGTACTATATGTGTATTAGTTGTATCCGGGGTCATCTGGTCACATCGCCTCTCATCTTTCTTCTATGTATATATGTATATGTACTATATGTGTATTAGTTGTATCCGGGGTCATCTGGTCACATCGCCTCTCATCTTTCTTCTATGTATATATTTATGTATATGTACTATATGTGTATTAGTTGTATCCGGGGTCATCTGGTCACATCGCCTCTCATCTTTCTTCTATGTATATATATGTATATGTACTATATGTGTATTACTTGTATCCGGGGTCATCTGGTCACATCGCCTCTCATCTTTCTTCTATGTATATATATGTATATGTACTATATGTGTATTACTTGTATCCGGGGTCATCTGGTCACATCGCCTCTCATCTTTCTTCTATGTATATATATGTATATGTACTATATGTGTATATTACTTGTATCCGGGGTCATCTGGTCACATCGCCTCTCATCTTTCTTCTTTAGTTTCGGAGCCCCCCCTCCTCCCGGCCGCAGACTCCTGCAGCAATTGCTTTCTGTATAAGCGGGAAGAGTCAGCGCTGGACATTTACAGCGAGGCCATAAAGCGATAGCAGCAATCTGCCATCTTCCATCCGATTGTGAGGAGCAGACAGCAGAAATATTTCCCGGCTGTGTTCTTTTATGGGCGGCAGATATTGCATCCCGCCATCCAATGTCATTAATAAATACCGCACCAGCCGCCAGCGCCAACACCACCGGGTTACTTGGAGGGGAAAGGGACATTTTATACACTTTTTGAGGTTCTATCATTTCTAGAACATAAAAATATAAATAAACCCCCTAACAATAAGGAAAATTCTATCACTATTAAATTCCATAAAAATGTAAATAAAATAGATATAAATCTTAATCATATAATGATTATTTTTAATCATCTCCATTCATAGAAGTAACGCACCTGATAGACAGCCGATAAATAAAACATTTATAAACATTATCCAAATCTATAAAAATAAAAAAATAAAAATAAAAGGGGGGGGGGGGGGGGGGGGTCACCAACAAAAAAAGGCCGGTCGCTCTTCTAACCAATGTGACGTCCTGTTATTACCCCAAGAAATGTATTTACTCCAGTAGATTATCGGCCACCAACAGTGAGAGCAGGTAATACACACATTATATATACATACACACACACACACACACACACACACACACACACACAGAGTATATGAATTCCCGTGGTGATATGAAGCATCATGACTTATTCATGGCAGTAAATGACGCCATCCAATCCCATAAGGTATAATGTACATCACAGCGGCCGCTCCCGTATACTGATTACACAGGGGCAGTAATATAGTCCCATCACACTATGTGCTCAGAAGTGTAATACATGGAACATGATCATTGTTCCTGACATGTATCTGCAGTCCCCAGGAAAGTGCTGGACGTTCCTCAGGCCGTTAAAAGTCATTGCAGCGTTTCCTACATAACCAGTAATAATCAGACCGTGAAATTCCCAGTACTCTGGTATAGACGGGACGCAGGGAGAGAAGGGGTTACTGATACACTGGGAATCTGCTGCTATGCTGCCAGACATAGAAGGAACAGCAGCACAGCAAGGGAAGGGTTAACCCAAGCTGGCACTGTGCCGGGCGATGCTGTATACAGTACACTACTACAGATGGCATGTGCCGGGTGATGTATTATACAGTACACTACTACAGATGGCATGTGCCGGGTGATGGTGTATACAGTACACTACTACAGATGGCATGTGCCGGGTGATGCTGTATACAGTACACTACTACAGATGGCATGTGCCGGGTAATGCTGTATACAGTACACTACTACAGATGGCATGTGCTGGGTGATGTATTATACAGTACACTACTACAGATGGCATGTGCCGGGCGATGCTGTATACAGTACACTACTACAGATGGCATGTGCCGGGTGATGCTGTATACAGTACACTACTACAGATGGCATGTGCCGGGTGATGGTGTATACAGTACACTACTACAGATGGCATGTGCCGGGTGATGCTGTATACAGTACACTACTACAGATGGCATGTGCCGGGTGATGTATTATACAGTACACTACTACAGATGGCATGTGCCGGGTGATGTATTATACAGTACACTACTACAGATGGCATGTGCCGGGTGATGTATTATACAGTACACTACTACAGATGGCATGTGCCGGGTGATGCTGTATACAGTACACTACTACAGATGGCATGTGCCGGGTGATGTATTATACAGTACACTACTACAGATGGCATGTGCCGGGTGATGCTGTATACAGTACACTACTACAGATGGCATGTGCCGGGTGATGTATTATACAGTACACTACTACAGATGGCATGTGCCGGGTGATGTATTATACAGTACACTACTACAGATGGCATGTGCCGGGCGATGCTGTATACAGTACACTACTACAGGTGGCATGTGCCGGGTGATGTATTATACAGTACACTACTACAGATGGCATGTGCCGGGTGATGCTGTATACAGTACACTACTACAGATGGCATGTGCCGGGTGATGCTGTATACAGTACACTACTACAGATGGCATGTGCCGGGTGATGTATTATACAGTACACTACTACAGATGGCATGTGCCGGGTGATGCTGTATACAGTACACTACTACAGATGGCATGTGCCGGGTGATGCTGTATACAGTACACTACTACAGATGGCATGTGCCGGGTGATGTATTATACAGTACACTACTACAGATGGCATGGGCCGGGTGATGCTGTATACAGTACACTACTACAGATGGCATGTGCCGGGTGATGCTGTATACAGTACACTACTACAGATGGCATGTGCCGGGTGATGCTGTATACAGTACACTACTACAAATGGCATGGGGCGGGTGATGCTGTATACAGTACACTACTACAGATGGCATGGGCCGGGTGATGCTGTATACAGTACACTACTACAGATGGCATGTGCCGGGTGATGCTGTATACAGTACACTACTACAGATGGCATGTGCGGGGTGATGTATTATACAGTACACTACTACAGATGGCATGTGCCGGGTGATGTATTATACAGTACACTACTACAGATGGCATGTGCCGGGTGATGCTGTATACAGTACACTACTACAGATGACATGTGCCGGGTGATGCTGTATACAGTACACTACTACAGATTGCATGTGCCGGGTGATGTATTATACAGTACACTACTACAGATGGCATGGGCCGGGTGATGCTGTATACAGTACACTACTACAGATGGCATGTGCCGGGTGATGTATTATACAGTACACTACTACAGATGGCATGTGCCGGGTGATGCTGTATACAGTACACTACTACAGATTGCATGTGCCGGGTGATGTATTATACAGTACACTACTACAGATGGCATGGGCCGGGTGATGCTGTATACAGTACACTACTACAGATGGCATGTGCCGGGTGATGTATTATACAGTACACTACTACAGATGGCATGTGCCGGGTGATTCTGTATACAGTACACTACTACAGATGGCATGGGCCGGGTGATGCTGTATACAGTACACTACTACAGATGGCATGTGCCGGGTGATGTATTATACAGTACACTACTACAGATGGCATGTGCCGGGTGATGTATTATACAGTACACTACTACAGATGGCATGTGCCGGGTGATGCTGTATACAGTACACTACTACAGATGGCATGTGCCGGGTGATGTATTATACAGTACACTACTACAGATGGCATGGGCCGGGTGATGCTGTATACAGTACACTACTACAGATTGCATGTGCCGGGTGATGTATTATACAGTACACTACTACAGATGGCATGGGCCGGGTGATGCTGTATACAGTACACTACTACAGATGGCATGTGCCGGGTGATGCTGTATACAGTACACTACTACAGATGGCATGTGCCGGGTGATGCTGTATACAGTACACTACTACAGATGGCATGTGCCGGGTGATGTATTATACAGTACACTACTACAGATGGCATGTGCCGGGTGATGCTGTATACAGTACACTACTACAGATGGCATGTGCCGGGTGATGTATTATACAGTACACTACTACAGATGGCATGTGCCGGGTGATGTATTATACAGTACACTACTACAGATGGCATGTGCCGGGTGATGTATTATACAGTACACTACTACAGATGGCATGTGCCGGGTGATGCTGTATACAGTACACTACTACAGATGGCATGTGCTGGGTGATGCTGTATACAGTACACTACTACAGATGGCATGTGCCGGGTGATGTATTATACAGTACACTACTACAGATGGTATGGGGAGGGTGATGCTGTATACAGTACACTACTACAGATGGCATGTGCCGGGTGATGTATTATACAGTACACTACTACAGATGGCATGTGCCGGGTGATGCTGTATACAGTACACTACTACAGATGGCATGTGCCGGGTGATGCTGTATACAGTACACTACTACAGATGGCATGTGCCGGGTGATGTATTATACAGTACACTACTACAGATGGCATGTGCCGGGTGATGTATTATACAGTACACTACTACAGATGGCATGGGGCGGGTGATGTATTATACAGTACACTACTACAGATGGCATGTGCCGGGCGATGCTGTATACAGTACACTACTACAGATGGTATGTGCCGGGTGATGTATTATACAGTACACTACTACAGATGGCATGTGCCGGGTGATGGTGTATACAGTACACTACTACAGATGGCATGTGCCGGGTGATGTATTATACAGTACACTACTACAGATGGCATGTGCCGGGCGATGCTGTATACAGTACACTACTACAGATGGCATGTGCCGGGTGATGCTGTATACAGTACACTACTACAGATGGCATGTGCCGGGTGATGTATTATACAGTACACTACTACAGATGGCATGTGCCGGGTGATGTATTATACAGTACACTACTACAGATGGCATGTGCCGGGCGATGTATTATACAGTACACTACTACAGATGGCATGGGCCGGGTGATGTATTATACAGTACACTACTACAGATGGCATGGGGCGGGTGATGTATTATACAGTACACTACTACAGATGGCATGTGCCGGGCGATGTATTATACAGTACACTACTACAGATGGCATGTGCCGGGTGATGGTGTATACAGTACACTACTACAGATGGCATGTGCCGGGTGATGTATTATACAGTACACTACTACAGATGGTATGTGCCGGGTGATGTATTATACAGTACACTACTACAGATGGCATGGGGCGGGTGATGGTGTATACAGTACACTACTACAGATGGCATGTGCCGGGCGATGTATTATACAGTACACTACTACAGATGGCATGTGCTGGGTGATGTATTATACAGTACACTACTACAGATGGCATGTGCCGGGTGATGCTGTATACAGTACACTACTACAGGTGGCATGGGGCGGGTGATGCTGTATACAGTACACTACTACAGATGGCATGGGGCGGGTGATGTATTATACAGTACACTACTACAGATGGCATGTGCTGGGTGATGCTGTATACAGTACACTACTACAGATGGCATGGGCCGGGTGATGTATTATACAGTACACTACTACAGATGGCATGTGCCGGGTGATGCTGTATACAGTACACTACTACAGATGGCATGTGCCGGGTGATGTATTATACAGTACACTACTACAGATGGCATGGGCCGGGTGATGCTGTATACAGTACACTACTACAGATGGCATGGGCCGGGTGATGCTGTATACAGTACACTACTACAGATGGCATGTGCCGGGTGATGTATTATACAGTACACTACTACAGATGGCATGTGCCGGGTGATGCTGTATACAGTACACTACTACAGATGGCATGTGCCGGGTGATGTATTATACAGTACACTACTACAGATGGCATGTGCCGGGTGATGGTGTATACAGTACACTACTACAGATGGCATGGGCCGGGTGATGTATTATACAGTACACTACTACAGATGGCATGTGCCGGGTGATGTATTATACAGTACACTACTACAGATGGCATGTGCCGGGTGATGCTGTATACAGTACACTACTACAGATGGCATGGGGCGGGTGATGTATTATACAGTACACTACTACAGATGGCATGTGCCGGGTGATGCTGTATACAGTACACTACTACAGATGGCATGGGCCGGGTGATGTATTATACAGTACACTACTACAGATGGCATGTGCCGGGTGATGCTGTATACAGTACACTACTACAGATGGCATGTGCCGGGTGATGTATTATACAGTACACTACTACAGATGGCATGTGCCGGGTGATGTATTATACAGTACACTACTACAGATGGCATGTGCCGGGTGATGCTGTATACAGTACACTACTACAGATGGCATGTGCCGGGTGATGTATTATACAGTACACTACTACAGATGGCATGTGCCGGGTGATGCTGTATACAGTACACTACTACAGATGGCATGTGCCGGGTGATGGTGTATACAGTACACTACTACAGATGGCATGGGCCCGGTGATGTATTATACAGTACACTACTACAGATGGCATGTGCCGGGTGATGTATTATACAGTACACTACTACAGATGGCATGTGCCGGGTGATGTATTATACAGTACACTACTACAGATGGCATGTGCCAGGTGATGCTGTATACAGTACACTACTACAGATGGCATGTGCCGGGTGATGTATTATACAGTACACTACTACAGATGGCATGTGCCGGGTGATGCTGTATACAGTACACTACTACAGATGGCATGTGCCGGGTGATGTATTATACAGTACACTACTACAGATGGCATGTGCGGGGTGATGCTGTATACAGTACACTACTACAGATGGCATGTGCCGGGTGATGTATTATACAGTACACTACTACAGATGGCATGTGCCGGGTGATGTATTATACAGTACACTACTACAGATGGCATGTGCGGGGTGATGGTGTATACAGTACACTACTACAGATGGCATGGGCCGGGTGATGTATTATACAGTACACTACTACAGATGGCATGTGCCGGGTGATGGTGTATACAGTACACTACTACAGATGGCATGTGCCGGGTGATGTATTATACAGTACACTACTACAGATGGCATGTGCCGGGTGATGTATTATACAGTACACTACTACAGATGGCATGGGGCGGGTGATGGTGTATACAGTACACTACTACAGATGGCATGTGCCGGGTGATGCTGTATACAGTACACTACTACAGATGGCATGTGCTGGGTGATGTATTATACAGTACACTACTACAGATGGCATGTGCCGGGTGATGTATTATACAGTACACTACTACAGATGGCATGTGCCGGGTGATGTATTATACAGTACACTACTACAGATGGCATGTGCTGGGTGATGTATTATACAGTACACTACTACAGATGGCATGGGCCGGGTGATGCTGTATACAGTACACTACTACAGATGGCATGTGCCGGGTGATGCTGTATACAGTACACTACTACAGATGGCATGGGCCGGGTGATGTATTATACAGTACACTACTACAGATGGCATGTGCCGGGTGATGGTGTATACAGTACACTACTACAGATGGCATGTGCCGGGTGATGCTGTATACAGTACACTACTACAGATGGCATGGGGCGGGTGATGCTGTATACAGTACACTACTACAGATGGCATGTGCCGGGTGATGGTGTATACAGTACACTACTACAGATGGTATGGGCCGGGTGATGCTGTATACAGTACACTACCACAGATGGTATGGGGAGGGTGAAGGAATTACTAATGCACTGTATTTCTGTAATGGGAATAAACTGCAGCAGCAAAGAAAGGGTTACACAAGGCCTCGCTGCTGCTGAGATGAGAGGGAAGCCTTGATTTACCCTGCATGTACAGTGCTGATCCTCTGCACACTAACAAGTCTCTGTCTTTACTCCTCCTGGGGCTGTCACTAGAGACAGAATTCTCTTAACAACAAGCCGTGAACAGCACAAAAGATTGTAGATTCACCTGCCACTAGTAGTCTACCTACCCTAGCAGTACAAAGAAGCTACAATGTTACAGATATAGCCTGCCAGAGACTTGTTTACATCAGCCGTCTCAGAAGGGAGGGGGAGGAGGGGGAGACAGAGAGAAAAGCTCACACACAGATTTCTGTGTCTTCAGCAGAAAGCAGCAGCTGAGAACTAGGGAAAGGAGACAGATAAGATAATAACAAGTATGGATGGAATTGTTAGTCACAGCATGGGCAGCATCATATCAGAAGTTGTGTATGTGGAATACCCCTTTAACATCTTAAATATTTAAAACAAGAAGTCCGAGGCTTGATGCCACAAGGTTGAGGTCTGGTCTCGGTTACTCTGATGGCACAGAGTCCCTGTCTGGTGTCAGCGTGATCTATGCCGCCTCATTGTTCTTGCATTACACAGCAGAGATTTATAGCTGCGGCGGCCGCTCTCATTCTGAACATTTATTAGCGGTTAGCATGTAGAACTCTGCTTAACGGCAGCAACACAGCACACTGTTCCCAAAACTCCCCCGACCCTGCGGACAGGAGCAAGAGCCAGACAAACACACCGGCCGTAATACATCCTGGGGCGTCCGTGCACTGCGCCGCCCCTATCAGCCTAAATAGTATAATATATCACATTATAAAGGGGGGGCCCCAATAACATCACATTACTAATACAAAGGGGGGCCCCAATAACATCGCATTACTAATACAAAGGGGGCCCTAATAATAACACATTACTAATATAAAGGGGGCCTCAATAACATCACATTACTTATATAAAGGGGGGCCCCAATAACATCACATTACTTATATAAAGGGGGGGCCCCAATAACATCACATTACTAATACAAAGGGGGGCTCCAATAACATCGCATTACTAATACAAAGGGGGGCCCTAATAATAACACATTACTAATATAAAGGGGGGCCTTAATAATAACAACAACACATTACTAATATAAAGGGGGGCCCAATAATAACATTACTAATATAAAGGGGGGCCTTAATAATAACAACAACACATTACTAATATAAAGGGGGGCCCCAATAATAACACATTACTAATATAAAGGGGGCCTCAATAAGAACATTACTAATATAAAGGGGGCCTCAATAACATCACATTACTAATATAAAGGGGGGCCCCAATAACATCACATTACTTATATAAAGGGGGGCCCCAATAACATCACATTACTAATATAAAGGGGGGCCCCAATAATAACACATTACTAATATAAAGGGGGCCTCAATAAGAACATTACTAATATAAAGGGGGCCTCAATAATAACACATTACTAATATAAAGGGGGGCCCCAAAAACATCACATTACTAATATAAAGGGGGCCCCAATAACATCAATTTACTAATATAAAGGGGGCCCCAATAACATCACATTACTAATATAAAGGGGCCCCCAATAACATCACATTACTAATATAAAGGGGGCCCCCAATAATCCAACAGACCAGAATGTAGGGTGTTACATTATAAGAATACCCATTGATGTGAATGGAGCAGTAAGATGCCACATAGCCTGCTGTCAGGCACACGGCAGCCATGTACGGCCTGTACCGCACCATTGGGAGCTGCCGACACAACTACTCCGAGACTCCGTACAAGCGATTATACCAAACTCTGTAATAGTTTCCTCCTGTAGTCAGGGAAGAAAGGAGACGCAAAATAGCTCTCACACCACTTCAGCAAAGAGACGTCCCTTCCAGTCTAATCTCACTCTATCTAGGAGCCTGAGGGCCCTATTACACGGAGCGATAATCGGCTGAATCTCGCCTATCCTCCCAATTATCGCTCCGTGTAATAGAGACCACCATCAGCTGATGAAACGATTACCGGCTGACCGTTGGTTTAGGTTGGGAACTAAAATTGTTGGGCGACGACTGCGCATTAATACGTGGTAGCATATCCCGGGGATACCCATAACAACAGCATATCCCGGGGATACCCATGGTAACAGCATATCCCGGGGATACCCATAGTAACAGCATATCCCGGGGATACCCATAACAACAGCATATCCCGGGGATACCCATAGTAACAGCATATCCCGGGGATACCCATAGTAACAGCATATCCCGGGGATACCCATAGTAACAGCATATCCCGGGATACCCATAGTAACAGCATATCCCGGGGATACCCATAACAACAGCATATCCCAGGGATACCCATACCAACAGCATATCCCAGGGATACCCATAACAACAGCATATCCCGGGGATACCCATAGTAACAGCATATCCCGGGGATACCCATAGTAACAGCATATCCCGGGGATACCCATAACAACAGCATATCCCGGGGATACCCATAGTAACAGCATATCCCGGGGATACCCATAGTAACAGCATATCCCGGGGATACCCATACCAACAGCATATCCCAGGGATACCCATAACAGCAGCATATCTCGGGGATACCCATAACAGCATATCCTGGGGATACCCATCACAACAGCAAACCCGGGGATACCCATAACAGCAGCACATCCCGGGGATACCCATACCAAAAGCATATCCTGGGGATACCCATAGTATCAGCATATCCCGGGGATACCCATAGTATCAGCATATCCCGGGGATACCCATAGTATCAGCATATCCCGGGGATACCCATAGTATCAGCATATCCCGGGGATACCCATAGTATCAGCATATCCCGGGGATACCCATAGTATCAGCATATCCCGGGGATACCCATAGTATCAGCATATCCCGGGGATACCCATAGTATCAGCATATCCCGGGGATACCCATACCAACAGCATATCCTGGGGATACCCATAACAGCACATCCCGGGGATACCCATAGTACCAGCATATCCCGGGGATACCCATAGTAACAGCATATCCCGGGGATACCCATAGTAAGAGCATATCCCGGGGATACCCATAGTATCAGCATATCCCGCGGATACCCATAGTGACGGCATATATCGGGGATACCCAGTAATGATGCCCCCATAACACCATAGGGCGACCGTTGCTTTGTTATAACTGATCGCTGTAGCTCTGGCTTTCGAGACTCTGATAATGCAGCCTGTGGTCATAGATGAATCTGCTGCCTGCCGTACAGAGGGGTCCTGAGTGGGGACCCCACATTATCACATCCACAGATCCCACTAACTCCTGAGCAGCCGTCCCCCTGAAGCTGCTTCCCCCCCCCCCCGCCCCCTCTATCAGCCGGCACTGAAGGGGTTACGGCCGAGGCATAATGTAAGTACTGGAGCTAATTGAGGTTAACGGCCCTTCAGATCTCCTTAAGGAAACAATAGCTTTCCCCATTACATTTCCTAAAATACATGCAGAATGGTGAGCGGGGGGGCGAAAGAAAAGGAGGAAAAAGACTAAAGAAAATCAAGACAAAACACCGGCCGATTACCGAGAGGCGGAAAGGAAATGCAAACAAGCAACGAAACAAGCCGCACGCCCCAGGTCAGCAGATTAGCCTCAACCACTAATTAATCGCTTGTTGGAAAGTTACCGCGCTCTACGTGTGCAAACCAAAAGAACGGCCATCTGAGCCCATCTGGCAGTGAGCCGGAGAGGAGCAGCAGGACGCTCACCTGGCTGCAAATAATCAGCAGCAGCCATTAGCTGGAAAATTACAGGAAGCTGTCAGTGGGGCAGCCGCCGGCGGGCAGCAAAAGAGCAGCGGCAGCTGGAAGAGATCTTACTGTACTGGTGTAACATGCTGCGCCGCTCCACAGACAGAAGGGCCTGGCACTACTATCACACAGCACATATAGTACAGGGGGGTGATGGTATAAGACGCTGCCCCGCTCCACAGACAGAAGGGCCTGGCACTACTATCACACAGCACATATAGTACAGGGGGGTGATGGTATAAGATGCCGCCGCTCCACAGACAGAAGGGCCTGGCACTACTATCACACAGCACATATAGTACAGGGGGGTGATGGTATAAGACGCTGCCCCGCTCCACAGACAGAAGGGCCTGGCACTACTATCACACAGCACATATAGTACAGGGGGGGTGATGGTGTAACATGCTGCGCCGCTCCACAGACAGAAGGGCCTGGCACTACTATCACACAGCACATATAGTACAGGGGGGGTGATGGTGTAAGATGCCGCCGCTCCACAGACAGAAGGGCCTGGCACTACTATCACACAGCACATATAGTACAGGGGGGGTGATGGTGTAAGATGCCGCACCGCTCCACAGACAGAAGGGCCTGGCACTACTATCACACAGCACATATAGTACAGGGGGGGTGATGGTGTAAGACGCTGCCCCGCTCCATAGACAGAAGGGCCTGGCACTACTATCACACAGCACATATAGTACAGGGGGGGTGATGGTGTAAGATGCCGCACCGCTCCACAGACAGAAGGGCCTGGCACTACTATCACACAGCACATATAGTACACGGGGGGTGATGGTATAAGATGCCGCCCGCTCCACAGACAGAAGGGCCTGGCACTACTATCACACAGCACATATAGTACAGGGGGGGGTGATGGTGTAAGATGCTGCGCCGCTCCACAGACAGAAGGGCCTGGCACTACTATCACACAGCACATATAGTACAGGGGGGGTGATGGTGTAACATGCCGCCGCTCCACAGACAGAAGGGCCTGGCACTACTATCACACAGCACATATAGTACAGGGGGGGTGATGGTGTAAGATGCCGCCGCTCCACAGACAGAAGGGCCTGGCACTACTATCACACAGCACATATAGTACAGGGGGGGTGATGGTGTAAGATGCCGCCGCTCCACAGACAGAAGGGCCTGGCACTACTATCACACAGCACATATAGTACAGGGGGGGTGATGGTGTAACATGCCGCCGCTCCATAGACAGAAGGGCCTGGCACTACTATCACACAGCACATATAGTACAGGGGGGGTGATGGTGTAACATGCCGCCGCTCCATAGACAGAAGGGCCTGGCACTACTATCACACAGCACATATAGTACACGGGGGGTGATGGTATAAGATGCCGCCCGCTCCACAGACAGAAGGGCCTGGCACTACTATCACACAGCACATATAGTACAGGGGGGGTGATGGTGTAAGATGCCGCACCGCTCCACAGACAGAAGGGCCTGGCACTACTATCACACAGCACATATAGTACAGGGGGGGGTGATGGTGTAAGATGCTGCGCCGCTCCACAGACAGAAGGGCCTGGCACTACTATCACACAGCACATATAGTACAGGGGGGGTGATGGTGTAACATGCCGCCGCTCCACAGCCAGAAGGGCCTGGCACTACTATCACACAGCACATATAGTACAGGGGGGGTGATGGTGTAAGATGCCGCCGCTCCACAGACAGAAGGGCCTGGCACTACTATCACACAGCACATATAGTACAGGGGGGGTGATGGTGTAAGATGCTGCGCCGCTCCACAGACAGAAGGGCCTGGCACTACTATCACACAGCACATATAGTACAGGGGGGGGGGTGATGGTGTAACATGCCACCGCTCCACAGACAGAAGGGCCTGGCACTACTATCACACAGCACATATAGTACAGGGGGGGTGATGGTATAAGATGCCGCCGCTCCACAGACAGAAGGGCCTGGCACTACTATCACACAGCACATATAGTACAGGGGGGGTGATGGTATAAGACGCTGCCCCGCTCCACAGACAGAAGGGCCTGGCACTACTATCACACAGCACATATAGTACAGGGGGGGTGATGGTGTAAGATGCCGCCGCTCCACAGACAGAAGGGCCTGGCACTACTATCACACAGCACATATAGTACAGGGGGGTGATTGTGTAAGACGGGGGATTAAAGGAGTAATTAAAAATTACAAAAACATGGCCCCCACTTCTGTCCCAGTTTGTGCAGTTCAGTTCCATTCAAGTGACTGAAGTGCAGTTGTAACAACATCCACAGCACAGGGGGTGATAACATCCACAGCACAGGGGGTGATAACATCCACAGCACAGGGGGTGATAACAACCACAGCACAGGGGGTGATAACAACCACAGCACAGGGGGTGATAACAACCACAGCACAGGGGGTGATAACATCCACAGCACAGGGGGTGATAACATCCACAGCACAGGGGGTGATAACATCCACAGCACAGGGGGTGATAACATCCACAGCACAGGGGGTGATAACATCCACAGCACAGGGGGGTGATAACATCAACAGCACAGGGGGGTGATAACATCCACAGCACAGGGGGTGATAACATCCACAGCACAGGGGGTGATAACAACCACAGCACAGGGGGTGATAACAACCACAGCACAGGGGGTGATAACATCCACAGCACAGGGGGTGATAACATCCACAGCACAGGGGGTGATAACATCCACAGCACAGGGGGTGATAACACCCACAGGACAGGGGGTAATAACATCCACAGGACAAGGGGGAAATAACATCCACAGGACAAGGGGGAAATAACATCCACAGGACAAGGGGGAAATAACATCCACAGGACAAGGGGGAAATAACATCCACAGGACAAGGGGGGAATAACATCCACAGGACAGGGGGTAATAACATCAAGAGGACAGGGCGTAATAACATCCACAGGACAGGGCGTAATAACATCCACAGGACAGGGGGTAATAACATGGTGACGGGGGCCTTCAGTTCCTTTACTAAGAATGAAAACCCTCAGAGTTCCTCAGGGGCGGGGCCTGCCTATCACTGACTGCCCATGTGACACCCAGCTGTGCCTCCCTTCAGCAGGACAGGGGCAAATAGCATGCAATCTCTGTAGGCAATTGTAGAATAAGAAGGGAACAGTACAGGTAAATGGATTCACTGTGCTCTGCCATGGGCGGGGAGGCTACACCGTGGGGGAGGATTGTGTATCTGATGTCCTGTCTCCGCCCCAGAGGTCATTAGACATCACAGTGCATCAGTCAGCCAGCAGTGTCCCTTTAAGCTGTGATGCTTCACGCCTTGCAGGATACGCACTGTACGAATATGCGGATACACCGACTTTACCGCTCCCATCCACCTGGGATTATATATATATATTCTGTAGTTTCTTGGCACACACAGACTAAAAGCAGCACGATATCAGATTCCACAGATCACCATATGTATACACTTCTATCAGGCAATTATTTTAGGAAATATTATAATCTGAAACCTGGAGAGCTGTGTGTAGTCATGACAGCGGAAGACGGAGAGGTGGAGGACGCAGAAGGAAGAGAGACAACGTTCAGAACAATCTTCTTCGTGCAAATCTGTTCAGAGTCACATTTGTATAAAAAAATTGATAAAATACGGCAAAATATGAGAGGCAGAGACGAGGGGCACCCCTCTGGTCCACAGTGTGTGACTGGTACTGCAGCGCCATCACAGGGAAAAGGAAGGATTACATGGTGCTTACTGATACCCACCTGACGTCCAGGTAACACGAGCCGAGTCCTCTAGACCCGAACAGAACACGCTCCCGAACTGCAGACTCCTCTATTAAAGGGATTGTTCACCCCAAAAATTTTCTTTTAAATCAACTGGTGCCAGAAAATGACAGAGATTTGTAATTTATTTCTATCAG
The DNA here is from genome assembly GCA_027789725.1 of Dendropsophus ebraccatus. Lineage (NCBI taxonomy): Eukaryota > Metazoa > Chordata > Amphibia > Anura > Hylidae > Dendropsophus > Dendropsophus ebraccatus. The sequence continues at coordinate 1,351,586 of JAQFWZ010000015.1, read as the reverse complement.
AAAACCTCCAGTCTTCCAGTACTTATCAGCTGCTTTATGTCCTGCAGGAAGTGGTGTATTATCTCCAGTCTGACACAGTGCTCTCTGCTGCCACCTCTGTCCATGTCAGGAACTGTCCAGAGCAGGAGAGGTTTTCTATGAGGATTGCCGTGGACAGTTCCTGACATGGACAGAGGTGGCAGCAGAGAGCACTGTGTCAGACTGGAGAGAATACACCACTTCCTGCAGGACATACAGCAGCTGATAAGTACTGGAAGACTGGAGAGTTTCTAATAGAAGCAAATTTACAAATCTCTGGCATTTTCTGACACCAGAGATTTCTCCTCCATGTGACGGAATCTTCTCGGTAAACACTGAATATTTCTAATTAATGCCCCCCCCCTGTGAGCGGCGTCCCCATCACCTGATGCCGGCAGCAGCAGCAGCAGTACCACCGCCGCGCTCCTTTTTGTATCTCCTCACACGTCAAGTCTGGGCGCTTATTAACACCTGTCCAGAAGCATGCTACACACTTCAACACATCCGCCATCACCACCGCCATCACCGCTGCCGCCGCCATGAACTGTAATTAGTCTGGCTGTCAGGGAGGCCCTAATAATCCGGCTGCCGCTCGGCCCTTTTATTGCCGCTGATGGATTTAATAACTAGATGGCCTTTTTAGTTTGTGTTTTTTTTTTTTGCGTTGCGTTCTGTAAGTGACATAAAAGCAGCTGCTGCCGCGCTCGGCGGGACGTTCACAGAGAAGTCGTGAAACTCAACGTCAGACATGCTGGAAGACGAGTCTCTATTTATGTGACGGCGCTTTTATTACACCGCAAAACGCGAACTTAGTGGCTAAATTAACGACTTCTGTTGTCTTTAAGCGTCAGTTCTGTCATGATCAATACCGACCCCTATGGTGCATGAGAAACAGCAATGCAGCTTTTTAAAGTGGTACAACCCTCTTAAAGGGGAACTCCGGCAAAAGCGTTTTCTTTCAAATCAACTGATGTCAGAAAGTTAAACAGATCTGTAAATGAGTTCTGTTTAAAAATCTCCAGTCTTCCAGTACTTCTCAGCTGCTGTATGTCCTGCAGGAAGTGGTGTATTCTCTCCAGTCTGACACAGTACTCTCTGCTGCCACCTCTGTCCATGTCAGGAACTGTCCAGAGCAGCAGCAAATCCCAATAGAAAACCTCTCCTGCATATATAGTTATTTGCACAGTGAAACTAATTTCTTTTTATATATTTGATAGTTTGTATAACTTTCTGACACCAGGTAAGGTAATAACAATATTTTTGTTTATATTGTATCCATTAGATTTACATCACTTGTGTCCGTGTGAATCGATCAGATATTGATAGAATTCCATCTCTCGGAGGTGCTGATCGCTCTGATCAATCTCCCAGCGGACGCCCTGGGGTGGATATCTGTCTCCCTGCCATCACCTGCCTGATGACCCAGACCCCTCACCCCGTACATTACCCTTGTAAGACATATTCTCTGGCTTTGGCGTCATTGTCCGATGCAGCCGTTGAGGAGGCCGTTGTTTGGCTGATTTATTAGCTTGTACATTTTTGATGACTGGAACCTCCTATAAAATGACTCGGGTGCAGCTAACGTTGATGAATAATTCCAGAGCACGGAAAGCGTCGCGGATTCCTGTATGAGAGTAAATTACAGCGGCCAGAGCATCAGATATTCCATAAAACCAAGAGGACGAGACGCAGCCGGCCGCTTTATGTTGTTACATTTTATTTCTTTTAATTTATATTCACAATCATCGGAGTGAAGAGGTGAAAATAATTGGGGGGGGGGGGGGGAGAGAAGGGGGGGATTATTATCGAAAAAACTCAGAAAGTCAATATTAGCCGGATTGTTAATTTTCTGCTGAAAGATTTATAGAGATTGTAGTTACTGTGACGAGGCCTGGAAATATAACGGTTCATTATATCAGACCTGTTCTGCAAGGAATGCTGGGGGAGTTCAGCTCTGAAGCTGGTAAAATTGTGAATGCAGATAGAAAGATATAGGAAATAATAAAGGCTGTGATAACCAGGTAATCAATGGGCGTCCGACTGCTTGGACCGAAGCTTTAGAAACCGTATGTAGATTAGGAGGTAAAGCCCCCGGGGTGTATTGTATGTAGATTAGGAGGTAAAGCCCCCGGGGTGTATTGTATTTAGATTAGGAGGTAAAGCCCCCGGGGTGTATTGTATGTAGATTAGGAGGTAAAGCCCCCGGAGTGTAATGTATGTAGATAAGGAGGTAAAGCCCCCGGGGTGTATTGTATTTAGATTAGGAGGTAAAGCCCCGGGGGTGTATTGTATGTAGATTACACCCCGGGAGCTTTACCTCCTATTGTATGTATGTAGATTAGGAGGTAAAGCCCCCGAGGTGTATATTATGTAGATTAGGAGCTACAGCTCCCGGGGTGTATTGTATGTATGTAGATTAGGAGGTAAAGCTCCCGGGGTGTATTGTATGTAGATTAGGAGGTAAAGCCCCCGGGGTGTAATGTATGCAGATTAGGAGGTAAAGCCCCCGGGGTTGTATTGTATGTAGATTAGGAGGTAAAGCTCCCGGGGTTTATTGTATGTAGATTAGGAGGTAAAGCTCCCGGGTCTATTGTATGTAGATTAGGAGGTAAAGCCCCCGGGGTGTAATGTATGTAGATTAGGAGGTAAAGCTCCCGGGTCTATTGTATGTAGATTAGGAGGTAAAGCTCCCGGGGTGTAATGTATGTAGATTAGGAGGTAAAGCCCCCGGGGTGTAATGTATGTAGATTAGGAGGTAAAGCTCCCGGGTCTATTGTATGTAGATTAGGAGGTAAAGCCCCCGGGGTGTATTGTATGTAGATTAGGAGGTAAAGCTCCCGGTGTGTAATGTATGCAGATTAGGAGGTAAAGCTCCCGAGGTGTATATTATGTAGATTAGGAGGTAAAGCTCCCGGGGTGTAATGTATGTAGATTAGGAGGTAAAGCCCCCGGGTGTATTGTATGTAGGTTAGGAGGTAAAGCCCCCGGGGTGTATTGTATGTATATTAGGAGGTAAAGCTCCCGGGGTTGTATTGTATGTATATTAGGAGGTAAAGCCCCCGGGGTTGTATTGTATGTATATTAGGAGGTAAAGCTCCCGGGGTTTATTGTATGTAGATTAGGAGGTAAAGCCCCCGGGTGTATTGTATGTAGATTAGGAGGTAAAGCCCCCGGGGTGTATTTTATGTATGTATGTAGATTAGGAGGTAAAGCCCCCGGGGTGTATTGTATGTAGATTAGGAGGTAAAGCCCCCGGGGTGTATTTTATGTATGTATGTAGATTAGGAGGTAAAGCCCCCGGGGTGTATTTTATGTATGTATGTAGATTAGGAGGTAAAGCCCCCGGGGTGTATTGTATGTAGATTAGGAGGTAAAGCCCCCGGGGTGTAATGTATGTAGATTAGGAGGTAAAGCCCCCGGGGTGTAATGTATGTAGATTAGGAGGTAAAGCCCCCGGGGTGTAATGTATGTAGATTAGGAGGTAAAGCTCCCGGGGTGTAATGTATGTAGATTAGGAGGTAAAGCCCCCGGGGTGTAATGTATGTAGATTAGGAGGTAAAGCCCCCCGGGGTGTATTGTATGTAGATTAGGAGGTAAAGCCCCCGGGGTGTATTTTATGTATGTATGTAGATTAGGAGGTAAAGCTCCCGGGGTTTATTGTATGTAGATTAGGAGGTAAAGCCCCCGGGGTTTATTGTATGTAGATTAGGAGGTAAAGCTCCCGAGGTGTATATTATGTAGATTAGGAGCTACAGCTCCCGGGGTTTATTGTATGTAGATTAGGAGGTAAAGCTCCCGGGTCTATTGTATGTAGATTAGGAGGTAAAGCCCCCGGGGTGTAATGTATGTAGATTAGGAGGTAAAGCTCCCGGGTCTATTGTATGTAGATTAGGAGGTAAAGCTCCCGGTGTGTAATGTATGTAGATTAGGAGGTAAAGCCCCCGGGTGTATTGTATGTAGGTTAGGAGGTAAAGCCCCCGGGGTGTAATGTATGCAGATTAGGAGGTAAAGCCCCCGGGGTTGTATTGTATGTATATTAGGAGGTAAAGCTCCCGGGGTTTATTGTATGTAGATTAGGAGGTAAAGCTCCCGGGGTGTAATGTATGTAGATTAGGAGGTAAAGCCCCCGGGTGTATTGTATGTAGGTTAGGAGGTAAAGCCCCCGGGTGTATTTTATGTATGTATGTAGATTAGGAGGTAAAGCCCCCGGGGTGTATTGTATGTAGATTAGGAGGTAAAGCCCCCGGGGTGTATTTTATGTATGTATGTAGATTAGGAGGTAAAGCCCCCGGGGTGTATTGTATGTAGATTAGGAGGTAAAGCTCCCGGGGTGTATTGTATGTAGATTAGGAGGTAAAGCTCCCGGGGTGTATTGTATGTAGATAAGGAGGTAAAGCCCCCGGGGTGTATTTTATGTATGTATGTAGATTAGGAGGTAAAGCCCCCGGGGTGTATTTTATGTATGTATGTAGATTAGGAGGTAAAGCCCCGGGGTGTATTTTATGTATGTATGTAGATTAGGAGGTAAAGCCCCCGGGGTGTATTGTATGTAGATAAGGAGGTAAAGCCCCCGGGGTGTATTTTATGTATGTATGTAGATTAGGAGGTAAAGCTCCCGGTGTGTAATGTATGTAGATAAGGAGGTAAAGCCCCCGGGGTGTATTGTATGTAGATTAGGAGGTAAAGCCCCCGGGGTGTATTGTATGTAGATTAGGAGGTAAAGCCCCCGGGGTGTATTGTATGTAGATTAGGAGATAAAGCTCCCGGGGTGTAATGTATGTAGATTAGGAGGTAAAGCTCCCGGGGTGTAATGTACGTAGATTAGGAGGTAAAGCTCCCGGGGTGTAATGTATGTAGATTAGGAGGTAAAGCTCCCGGGGTGTAATGTATGTAGATTAGGAGGTAAAGCTCCCGGGGTGTAATGTATGTAGATTAGGAGGTAAAGCTCCCGGGGTGTAATGTATGTAGATTAGGAGGTAAAGCTCCCGGGGTGTAATGTATGTAGATTAGGAGGTAAAGCTCCCGGGGTGTAATGTATGTAGATTAGGAGGTAAAGCCCCCGGGGTGTAATGTATGTAGATTAGGAGGTAAAGCTCCCGGGGTGTAATGTATGTATATTAGGAGGTAAAGCTCCCGGGGTGTAATGTATGTAGATTAGGAGGTAAAGCTCCCGGGGTGTAATGTATGTAGATTAGGAGGTAAAGCTCCCGGGGTGTAATGTATGTAGATTAGGAGGTAAAGCCCCCGGGGTGTAATGTATGTAGATTAGGAGGTAAAGCCCCTGGGAGTCATTAGGAGTTGTTGTCCGGCAGCGGGGGAGCGCGTCAGCATTCAGCACCTCAGCCGCTCCCTTTATGACTCTCTCAATATTCAGATTCCTCCCATTCATCTACTTCCCTCAAAATTTAAATCAAATTGACGTGAAATAATGATTGATGACGGCCGAGCCCGGACACGGAGACGACAGCAGATGAAGAGCTTTTAGGGGTTTTATTCTGGTCTCCCCCGACCAGAGACCACGAAGACGGATTATCTCCTCCAAAGGGACAGGAGGGCGAGATTAATAGAGGAAATGTATCGGGCATCAATCTTCTTTACCGGTGTCAGGATACAAGCCCCGGCCCGCTACACCCCACGGTAATAAACCAGGACTCATTCATCCACTTATAGCGCCACGATGTCACCCGCGGGCAACCCTAACACCTAGTCCTCCATGATACAACCCTAACACACATACATAAGTTGCTGCCCTGCCGTCTCCTAGGTGGTCCCTTTAAGAAGCTGCCGCCCGCCGTCTCCTAGGTGGTCCCTTTAAGAAGCTGCCGCCCGCCGTCTCCTTGGTGGTCCCTTTAAGAAGCTGCCGCCCGCCGTCTCCTAGGTGGTCCCTTTAAGAAGCTGCCGCCCGCCGTCTCCTAGGTGGTCCCTTTAAGAAGCTGCCGCCCGCCGTCTCCTTGGTGGTCCCTTTAAGAAGCTGCCGCCCGCCGTCTCCTAGGTGGTCCCTTTAAGAAGCTGCCGCCCGCCGTCTCCTAGGTGGTCCCTTTAAGAAGCTGCCGCCCGCCGTCTCCTAGGTGGTCCCTTTAAGAAGCTGCCACCCGCCGTCTCCTAGGTGGTCCCTTTAAGAAGCTGCCACCCGCCGTCTTTCCTAATCTTTTGGTTTTTATCTAAAATAAAAAAAATGAGAATCAGAGGGGATTGTATGATAAGTAGTAAGATGTGATTACAGGCAACAAGAGGCGGTAGCGCGGTGCTGTCACTATTGTCGTCCGCCATGTGGGCAGACGCGGCAGCGCGGTGCTGTCACTATAGTCGGACGCCATGTGGGCAGACGCGGCAGCTTCCCAGCTGTTCATGAATCTCATGGAAATCGCCTTCACACATAATCTGTCTGCAGACGGTGGGAGAGGCGGGCCTGGGCCTGGCGGCCATATTAGCGCTCAGCTGTCAGAGGGAGCCTCCTCCAGGGCATCCGCACACTGTGACGGAGCTTCACCTGTATGAAGCGCCTACGGTTACTGCAATGTGGACGGACGCAATTAATCTGCAGCTAAGCATTTGCTTCCATCGACTCTGAATGCTAAAAGCCGACAAGCAGGAAGGAGATAGACTGCTCACTAAGACAGCGGCCATCCCTGAGGACTCGCCGTACACGTGTACGCTCAGCCCAGCACAGCAGGCATGCATGCATGCGGCACAGGGGGGGACGCTGCTCCCAGATTCCACTGCCTGAGAATGAAGGAATCAGGGGATCACAGTGAGGCAGACAGCTCCGTACACTAAGTGGTGGCTGTAATGAAGTACTGCAGCTTATCTCCTATTCACTTCAATGGTGCAACTCAGACAATGGAGCAGTCTCAGAGCCAGGTTCACCGACTGGTGCAGACTCTAGATAGCGGGTGGCGGACGCTACTGAGCATATCCCTGCTACTGATCACATCCCTGCCTTTGCGGCGATCGATCAGCTGATCTCTGCTGTCCAATCTTTGACCCCCGTGTCCTAGATGACCATTTCCCTTGCAGAATCCAATCTCCGGCCGTTGCACCTTCAGCTCTCCAGACACGATGGGAGTTGTGGTTCTGTAACAGCTGGAGGGCTGCAGTTTGACCCCCGTCATCTATGTGGACCCCCCACCCGATGTCTACACCCACTGTAACATTAGAATACAAGGTGTCCCATTTCTTTCCTGACACAGCGCCTCTCTATGGTCCGTCCATGACACTGCACCCTGGCTTCATCTAAATGAATGGGGCTGAGCTGCAATACCAGTCATAGACAACAGGGGCGCCATTCTTCCCTTTATAACCTGCTTCTATCTCTGGACAGATGGCGCTCGGCTGACGGCGTCACATGAAAGCGCAGAGTCTTGGAGGAGGTCGGCGACTTGTGGAGGGATTAGAATGCCGCCGGTGATTTGCCTAATGAGACGCTTGGTCCTATGACTCCCGGCAGTCACTGAGGCGACTCGGGGGTCACATCACACCAAACATGAAAGAGACTTCACCAGAACTTCTTATATCTTGTAAAAAGGGATAAAAGGATGATAATAAATTACACCCCCCCACCCATCAAAGAGCCACGAGCAATCCGCAACTACAAAGGGCCCGAATGCAGCGCGTGTGCACGGAAGGACGGAAGAACGCTACGAATACTACACTATATAACATTACATTACAGGGACCCCCCCCCCTATCTTATACTCCAAGTTAAAGAGATTGTTGACCAAAAATCTTTCTTTCAACTGGTGCCAGAAAGTTATACAGATCTGTAATTTACTTCTTTATAAAAATTTCCAGTCTTCCAGTACTTATCAGCTGCTGTATGCCCTGCAGGAAGTGGTGTATTTTCTCCAGTCTGACACAGTGCTCTCTGCTGCCACCTCTGTCCATGTCAGGAACTGTCCAGAGCAGGAGAGGTTTTCTATGGGGATTTGCTGCTGCTCTGGACAGTTCCTGACATGGACAGAGGTGGCAGCAGAGAGCACTGTGTCAGACTGGAGAGAATACACCACTTCTTGCAGGACATACAGCAGCTGATAAGTACTGGAAAACTGGAGATTTTTATATAGAATTACAGATCTATAGAACTTTCTGGCACCAGTTGATTTGAAGGAAATTTTTTTTGGGACCTACCCCTTTAATAAAAGGGAATCCTTTGATCAGTATCAAGTTACAAAGAGCGTCTCCCTCTCTGGAGGACTCCCCGTCCTGTGTTACAGTATTGATCTTAATGGACGCAGTGTAAAGCCTGGTTTCCATCTGTGGTGGCACAGCAGGGAAACTGCACATTTAGGGGAACACTTTATCAAAATGCCCCCTGGGGTACGCCATGCAAACGGAGCGCGCCTCTTATCCCCAGCTCACCTGATGGGCTGGCAGGGGTGGTACAGCAAGGTGGGAGGAGGCAGGAATGGTAGAGCAAGGCGGGAGTAGGCGGGGGTGACACAGCAAGGTGGGAGGAGGCGGGAGTGGTACAGCAAAACGGGAGGAGGCGGGAGTGGTAAAACACGATGGGAGGAGGCAAGAGGAGGCAGGGGTGGTACAGCAAGGCGGGAGGAGGCAAGAGGAGGCAGGGGTGGTACAGCAAGGCGGGAGGAGGCAAGAGGAGGCAGGGGTGGTACAGCAAGGCGGGAGGAGGCAAGAGGAGGCAGGGGTGGTACAGCAAGGCGGGAGGGGGCAAGAGGAGGCAGGGGTGGTACAGCAAGGCGGGAGGAGGCAAGAGGAGGCAGGGGTGGTACAGCAAGGCGGGAGGAGGCAAGAGGAGGCAGGGGTGGTACAGCAAGGCGGGAGGGGGCAAGAGGAGGCAGGGGTGGTACAACAAGGCGGGAGGAGGCAGAGGTGGTAATGCAAGGTGGGAGGAGGCAAGAGGAGGCAGGGGTGGTACAGCAAGGCGGGAGGAGGCAGAGGTGGTAAAGCAAGGTGGGAGGAGGCAGGGGTGGCACAGCAAGACGGCAGGAGGCGGGAGTGGTAAAGCACGATGGGAGGAGGCAGGGGTGGTACAGCAAGGCCGGAGGAGGCAGGGGTGGTAAAGCATGGTGGGAGGAGGCGGCAGCGGTACAGCACGGCAGAAGGAGGCGGGAGGAGGCAGGAATGGTACAGCAAGGCGGGAGGTGGCAGGGGTGGTACAGCAAGGCGGGAGACACCTTTCCTGTTGCTGTTTAAGCCCTTTATTTCACCATGAAATATCTTGCCTGACCCCATTATACGTCCAGGTGGTCCATAAAGCCCTGTAGGAGTCATAGGATGCGGCAGATGGAAAACCCGGAAACGAGAGAATAAACGGGAAGAAGCCACTCACTATTTGTAGGTTTCTGAGCGGATGTACTCAAAGACGTGAGAGACTCCGAGCTGAAACTGATCCGCGATGGGCGTCACCCAGGGGTTGTTCTCCGCCTTGAAGACTTGTTTCTGACCAGTCAGGTCCAGGTTTCCTATAGGAGTAAAAGGAAAATATATACATAATATATACATAATTTATATATATATATTATATATATATATATATATATATATATATAATTACCCCAAACAATTACCGAGCCTACAATGTGAAAGGTATATAGGGATGTACTAGGTATACAGGGATACATGTACTAAGTATATAGGTGATACATGTACTAGGTATACAGGGTTATATGGACTAGGTATACAGGGATAGTACACATGTACTAGGTATATAGGTGATACATGTACTTGGTAAGATAAGATAAGATAATCCTTTAATAGTCCCACCATGGGGAAATTCAGTGTGTTACAGCAGCATAGGTATTACACATACAAAAAGCTAAAAGGTAAAGTAAAGCCATTACCATTGAAGTAGACGGGAGAAGAAAAGGTAAAAAGATACAATAAACCATCAGACTATGTTAGTTCTCTTTGTGGAGTGATCTCTGCTTGGGTCGGTGTTGGTTGTACAGCCTGACCGCTGCAGGAAGGAAGAACGTCCCATATCGCTCCTTCTCGGACTTTGGGTGAAGCAGTCGGTCGCTGACAGTACTGCCCAGTGCGATCACGGCCTCGTGCATAGGATGGGGGTCATTCTCCAGTATGGAGCTGACCACTGACAAAATCCTTCACTCCCCCACCACCTGCACCGGTTCCGGGGGGCTCCCAAGGACAGAGCTGCCCCTTCTGATCGCTGGCTGATATGCCGCTCCCCCAGCAGGCCACTGCGAAGAAGATGGCTGATGCCACTACAGAGATAAAGAAGGTCCTAAGGAGGTGCCCCCCGGACTCCATAGGCCCTCAGCCTCCTGAGCAGGGAGAGCCCACTGTGGCCCTTTCTGTACACTGTGTCCATGTGATCAGGGATACATGTACTAGGTATATAAAGATGTACTAGGTATACAGGGATACATGTACTAGGTATACAGGGATACATGTACTAGGTATACAGGGATACATGTACTAGGTATTTAGTGATGTACTAGGTATACAGGGATACATGTACTAGGTATACAGGGATACATGTACTAGGTATATAGTGATGTACTCTCTCTCTCTCTCTCTCTCTATATATATATATATATATATATATATATATATATATATATATATATATATATATATATTATATATACACACACACACACACACACACACACACACACACACAGATGTACTAGGTATATAGGTGATACATGCACTAGGTATATATAGGTATATATTAGACAGCAGGTCAGCTCTATAAGCAGCTATCCTTGTTATCTATCCGCGATCGGAGGACGGACGCTCCTGTAACCTGAGATCATACCGCTTGTACTTTAGTTATTTCTGCAACTTATTCTACATGAGAAACACAAGCCCCACGAGCCGTGGATTATTCGGTCGGGGGGGGGGGACTCCACCAGATCTGCACGGCGGCGGCAGCCGGGAGGGAAGGAACAGATGTGCATTAATAAATGCAGCTTCCCACGCCTGCTAGAAATGTCCCCGCTCTGCAGGTAGCGTCAGCGCGGCGGTATCTCTCACAGTCAGACGCAGCGCACACCTGACTCACCGCTCCGCTAGAGGCCGCACGCCCCAGCTACAGCTAATGCTCAGGGCACTCTGCTCAAAGTTTCCATAGATGACTATATACAGTGTGTATCTATCCATCTATTAGAGTATATATGCATAGTACGGTATATACAGCATAGTACAGTATATATATCTCTACATTCAAGCTTATGGAATACAGCCTCACATTATAATACTATTTTTGTATAAAAGATATGCTATATATTTCAGGTGTCATTGTTTCTGAGAACGGCCGTACATCCACCATCTCTGCTGCTTATAAACGTTCAGCCCCCCCCCCAGTATTCTTATATATTAATATAGTATATATAGGACGGTCAGGTAAGGACGTTACAAACAGCAGAGCCCGTCCTGCCAACACATAGATGTCGCTGCTGCTGGGTGAGGGATCGGGCCAGGCCGATGCGGTGTGGGATCGGGCCAGGCCGATGCGGTGTGGGATCGGGCCAGGCCGATGCGGTGTGGGATCGGGCCAGGCCGATGCGGTGTGGGATCGGGCCAGGCCGATGCGGTGTGGGATCGGGCCAGGCCGATGCGGTGTGGGATCGGGCCAGGCCGATGCGGTGTGGGATCGGGCCAGGCCGATGCGGTGTGGGATCGGGCCAGGCCGATGCGGTGTGGGATCGGGCCAGGCCGATGCGGTGTGGGATCGGGCCAGGCCGATGCGGTGTGGGATCGGGCCATTTTTAAATGCCAACCTGGTCACTGCACAATGTACAACCCCTTCAAGGATTCCAGTCTATAGGCCAGAGAGAAGAGCCGGTACAGAGAGCATCTCTCTGCCCTCTAGTACCCAGTATGTCTGTACGTTATACTATCTGGTGCTGCAGGGGATCTGAATGCTCTAGTTCCCCCTAGATTATATTATTTGGGGGGTCACATGACACCATGGCCGGCCTATTGATGGCGGAACTTTCTAGCAAAAGAGACTCTGGGCTAAATGGACAACCACTTTAAAATATATAAAAATAAAGCACTCTAACAGAGCGGTCACTGACAGCACTCAGGTCCCTGATACCTGACATAATGAATCGGCCACCTACATGACAGCTGCAGCCTGCTTCCCGCCACCCACAGTGCAATGCAGCGGACCAGCGCACACCCTCCGCCCTGGAACAGGTTAATGGACAGAAAAGCATGCACGACGCATTTCACCCTCCGCCAATCATGCCGCCATTGCCCTAAATGCTGAACGCCTGAGTGGCCCTGCCTGACACGCTCTCCTTTATTAGAGAGTTCAGAAGCAATAGTGTTTAACAAGGATCAAGCAGCAGGCGGGCAGATTAGGCAGCGTGACAGGGAGAACCTAATAAGACGGGAGCGGCTGAATGTGAAATGATGCCTGCCGGTGGCGGCTGCTGCGGCGGTGGGAGAAGCTCCGCTCTGTGGAGTGCAGGGAGCGCTGCCATTAGCAGTCACCTCCTGACCGCTCCGCCATAAACTTATACATCACTCACACGTCTACCCGGCAATGGCAAATTGGATTCTGTGTTTATTGCTTAAAACAGAACAACATGTCTTTGTTTGCAAAGTCACATAAAAGTAAGACTCTCCATCCTGCAAGGGACTTAAAGGGGAAAAGGCACATAAAAGTAAGACTCTCCATCCTGCAAGGGACTTAAAGGGGAAAAGTCACATAAAAGTAAGACTCTCCATCCTGCAAGGGACTTAAAGGGGAAAAAAATCAACTAAAAGTAGGACATGTCCTAATAAAAATCGGAGGTCCTGCTTCTAGGGAGTCTGTCCTAGTATAAGGGGCACTTGGTATATACTGAAGAAGAGGCTCCTGGGAATCTGCAGCAGGAGGGGGTGGGTGTCCAGGATTGAGCTATAAGCTTAAAGGGATTATCCAAGATGGTGTTAGTGGGAATCTTCACCCATTCATCCAGAAGAAAATCTGTGAGGTCGTACACAGACGATGGGACGGGCGGGCTCATAATCTCTGCTTCAGTTCACCGCAAAGCTTGTTTAGGTTGGGGTCCGGACTCTGCTTCCTCCACTCCAGACGCCCCCTCCCTGCTGTATGGACCTCGCTGTGTTGGATGGGGTTGGGTTCATCCACACCAGACCCCCTCTATGTCTTTATGGCCATAGTGCACTGGGGAGCAGTCATTACTGAAACAGGAAAGGCCGAACCCAAACTGCCCCCTCCCAGAGATGGAAGCTACAACTGTCCACAATATCTTGGTGCTGAAGCCGTAAGATTTCCCTTCACTGGAAGAGAGGTGCCTAGACAGACCCCTGAGGAGCCCCCCGAAGTGTTATCCCTCCCATAGCTGGCACAGTGCAGTCAGACAGGGAACGTTCTCCGGACATCACCAGTCCCATCCAGTGCGATCCAGACCCCTCCATTATCAACCAGTGTAATCCAGAACCCCTCCACCAGTGTAATCCAGAACCCCTCCAGTGCTATCCAGACCCATCCATTGTCATCCAGACCCCCTCCAGTGCGATCCAGACTCGTCTTTTGTCATCCAGACCCCTCCATTATCAACCAGTGTAATCCAGACCCTCTCCACCAGTGGGGTCCAGACCCTCTCCACCAGTATGATCCAGACCCCCTCCACCAGTATAATCCAGTCCCCTCCATTGTGATCCATCAGTCCTTCTGGCACTGTGGGCGGTGATCTCCATTATACAGAACCATCGCTGAAGCATACGGAGTTAATTGTAACAGATCAGGAGAATTCATCAGGGGAATATTCCAACATATCCAGAAATAACCTGCCCACTAATGTCAATCTTCACGGCCATATGCTCGGCAAGAAAGTTTCCAGTAGCGGGAAGGAGGTGTTAGGAAGTGTTTAATACAAGCAGAATAGAAGTAACTCGCCACTGCTGGGCGATCGCCGGGCGAGCAAATAAAAGGAAACCGAGAACATCTACTGAGGATAGAGATACCCAGAAGAAGCCGCTGCCAGAACAGAAAGACATCGAGCACAGTAACAGGTGACAGCAGCTCCGACCTTCAAGAAGACCAAGATGCAACACTAATAGAATTTAAAGGAGAAGTACGGGCTTGAAAAAAAAAGTCTGAGCCCAGAAGAGTTCTTTAATTCAAAGATTCCAGAACATTTTTTTTTTAATTATCAGACCGCATCAATAATGCAATGACATAGAAGACAATGGGGGGGGGGGGGTTACTGTCAAACCAATGGGAAAAGGTGGGGAGGGATCTGGATAAGTACATAGCCTGGCTTGTGTTTGCGGCTGGAAGACATCTTCACAGTGAGAAAGGGAAAATTAACGATTCCAAGAAGGCTTCACCTGTGAGTCACTGGATGTAGCTGCACTGTAATCACTTCTGCATTGCACTGTAATCCCTTCATTCTGCAGAGCCTGCGTACAGTCACCTCTCCCTTCATATGGTCTCTGTATCTGGGAGTATCCCCAGAGCTGGATGCATGATGCAGAATGACGCCGGCTCCACAAACCTTAATCCTCCTATCAGGAACAATGCCGGAACTGGTAACAGAAATGTCAGTGGGTTTAAGGACTGACGCTTTCCTGTATTACGCAACACAATGTCTGGATTTTCTGTACAAGCGTTCAGTATCATCAGCCCGCCTATTCATTATCAGAGTGGACCCCCCTTCTTCTCATCACCATTTAGCTAGTGGGTGGAGTTCTCCTTTAACCCCAATGGTAATAACAAACCACGTGAACCTGATAGGTGATGTACTGCAGGAGTAGTCTGACAAGGTGCGCTCAACAGGCCGTCATCTCCCCTCGAATCGCAGGAAACAGGGATTTATTTCCTTAATTAAAGGCGGCCGGCGTCCCCGACATCCTCATGTAATTCCGCACCTGCCTAAGTAACTAAATTCCAATTTTATTAAAGGTTAAGTCGGGGATCAAAGCAAACACGTGTTGCACGACCTAGAACAAGCGGCGGTATGTAAAAGCGGGCCGGGCCCGCGCACATCCCTAAACGTTGCTTCTCACCCCGGGGCTTTGTGTCTTTATTACTTTGGAGCAAGGAGTTACGGCTCGGGGACGCGGAGGAGACGTAAATTGGAAAACAGAGAAGATCTGTCTGTATCCACCTATATCACATACAGTCATATACACCGAAACATACAAACAGCTACATAACTCACACACAGCGTACAGTAATAGCCGACCAGTATAACCCAACAAGCGCCAAAAGCAAAGGTCTGTCTTAAAGGGGCACCCCAGTGAAAATATTTTTCTTTCAAATCAACTGGTGTCAGAAAGTTATATAGAGGTAAATTGAACATCTCCAGTCTTCCAGTACTTATCAGCTGCTGTATGTCCTACAGGGAGTGGTCTATTCTCTCCAGACCTGCTGGCACATTCCCTTTAAGCTTACACAGCGGCAGATGATCGGGCTATCTTCGGGGTATCAGAGCAACTACATTTGCTAATGCTTTATGCGGAGGAATAAACAGGAGAACAAACACACAAAATAAATCACAAATCGGCTCCATAAAATATTCAAGCTGAGAGGAAAGGTCGTGTGAGTCAGTGCGGGAGCGGCGGGTCGCGCTA
The DNA here is from genome assembly GCA_027789725.1 of Dendropsophus ebraccatus. Lineage (NCBI taxonomy): Eukaryota > Metazoa > Chordata > Amphibia > Anura > Hylidae > Dendropsophus > Dendropsophus ebraccatus. Next base: position 1,336,043 of record JAQFWZ010000015.1, on the reverse strand, counting down.
ATACATTATTCCTATAAAACAATAAAGAGGAGAGATTAAAAAGCTAAAGACCAAACGGAGATGAGCGAACGAATGCCGAGCCATCATTTAACTTCTCTAATCTACAATCAATCACTGCTAAGAAGGCTGCGATCTGGTGACAGAGGGGCCGCCGGTATGATGGACTCACGCCTTCACCTCTCCTGACAATGGTGGAGAAGGTGAGAGAGTAGGACGGAGCGCCATGGCTCCAGACTGCACCATATACAAAGAGGACGAAGGGGGTCATCACCTCAGGCCTCCTGGACACTAATAAGATCCTGACATTTATGCCCCTGAAGAAGTCTCGGGCGGGGATAGAAACGTTGGAATGTATTTAAACCTGATGCTGCTACTAGTTTAGGATAATATAGAGACTACATGGAGGAAGGCAGTGGCTGTACATGCGCCCGGCAGTAGCTGTACATGCGCCCGGCAGTGGCTGTACATGCGCCCGGCAGTGGCTGTACATGCGCCCGGCAGTGGCTGTACATGCGCCCGGTAGTGGCTGTACATGCGCCCGGCAGTGGCTGTACATGCGCCCGGCAGTGGCCAGATGTGATTTCAAAGAGGGAGATGTCTAAATGGAAGAGGGGCTTATTTTCGGGGGACTGCCTACATGGGTGGGCTTAGTACTGGGGAATTACCTTCATGTAGGATATTACCTACTGGGGGGGGGCACTATTTTCAGGGAGGGACAGCTACATGGAGGATACTACCAAACCACAGAGCTAGAGATGGGGGGGGGGGGATAGCTGAATATGTGTACACAGCATAGAAGCTTTGGAGCAGACCAAGGAGCTAGAGATGGAGGGGGGGTATCTGAATATTGACTGCTTGTTATACCTCCTAAACACAATTATTTGACAGCCGTTTCAGAGTGATACATGGAGGAGTGATAGAAAAGGGATATGTTCTGCTGGAGGTTACAATCCATCATTTTACCATCGCTGGGACGTCAGGAGAAGTACTCCGGCTTCATCAATAAGAAGAGTTAATGCGGACGTGACGCGCAGCCTAATGGCTCATGAACGATCACTACCTGAGCCGCTCGGTGTAGTCGGTGTAGTAGTTATGGACGGCCGTGTATAATAGAGCGGAGTAGTGACAGCACCATGTAGTAATGTCACATAATCTGTTCAGGACATGGAGGCTACTCTGTGGCCATTATTAGGCGATGTGGTAACAAATCTGTATAACGTATCTGTATCCATCACTCCATGGTCTATGGCTTATTCTATAGCCCCATCCCATCTAGACATGAAGTGTACAGCCGGCTATGGTCACTGGACGCCAACCATCCTAAGCCCAACACATAGGACATCTCCCATTACAGCCGGCTGTAGTCACTGGACGCCATCCTGATCCCAATACACGGGACATCTCCCATTACAGCCGGCTGTGGTCACTAGACACCAACCATGCCGAGCCCAATACACGGGACATCTACCATTACAGCCAGCTGTGGTCACTGGATGCCAACCATCCCGAGCCCAATACACGGGACATCTCCCATTACACCCGGCTGTAGTCACTGGACACCAACCATGCCGAGCCCAATACACGGGACATCTACCATTACAGCCAGCTGTGGTCACTGGACACCAACCATCCTGAGCCCAATACATGGGTCATCTCCCATTACAGACGGCTGTGGCCACTGGATGCCATCCATCCTGAGCCCAATACACGGGATATCTCCCATTAGAACCAGTTGTGGCCACTAGACCCCATTCCGAGACCAATACACAGGACATCTCCCATTACAGACCACTTGGCAGGATCGTGTATAAGATGGACACCTATTCCCCCATTAACAACAGGTGGTGATATGAGCCGCATCAGTGCGATCTGCTAAGGCTGGGTTCAAACTAAGTTGCTTTTTCTTTTTTGCCCCCCCGTCGCTCCATCCACTTTGTCCCATCGCCCTCGGAGGGATTCTCTCTCTTTACGGCAGGCAGCGGTCACCATCGTTCCATCCACTTTGTCCCATCGCCCTCGGAGGGATTCTCTCTCTTTACGGCAGGCAGAGGTCACCGCCGCTCCATCCACTTTGTCCCATCGCCCTCGGAGGGATTCTCTCTCTTTATGGCAGGCAGCGGTCACCATCGTTCCATCCACTTTGTCCCATCGCCCTCGGAGGGATTCTCTCTCTTTACAGCAGGCAGAGGTCACCGTCGCTCCATCCACGTTATCCCATCGCCCTCGGAGGGATTCTTTCTCAGATACTTTTCTTCTCGTATCGGAACTTTTCAGGCTTTTACAATTCCGAAGACGAGAAGCGCAGCGGAAGCTCATTAAGTTGGAATCTGCGCTCTCGTGTGTCATTCACCTCAGAATTATTAGGAGAAATAAACAACCGCTACTAAATAGTCATTTTTAACCCGGCTGTCATTTTTTACCCTGCATCCAATTGTCGCCGAAGCGCCGCCGAGAGACGCATCAACGTGCACATCGCTTCCCTGGGAAATTCATCGTCCCGGAAAACTGCAGATTCGGAGACGGACGAGAAGCAAAATAAAAAATAATGGAATGTGGATATGACTCTGCGGATGGGGAGCATGTCGCAGCCTATAAGGTATGCTCTCACTTATCTGCAGACAAGACGCATTAGGAATGGGCAGGAGGAGTGGCCATGGCGGCAGACTCATGTGCGGCAGCCGCGTCCTGGTGCTGTGGATTCTATAAGAACCAGTGACAACCGCTGATGCTACTAGATGAGCGGCACTGATCATAGTCATTGTAGCTGCCGCGCTCTCCGGCTTCTCACTCTTCTTCATCGCGCTCTAAGGGGGAGGGGGTAACAGGCGGTAAAGCCGGATATAGAGATTGGCCTCCAGCCAGGACGGGATCCACACCTGTATACTGTATACCAATCATGTGTACCTCATAATGATTTATGGGACAATGGCCTCCACCGAGGTTATAATGGTTCCTTCCATAAGGCCGGTGACACTTCCGCCATCACTCGCCCGATGCTTTACACAGTAGATAGAACATGGCTATTAATCATGACTGATCCCTGGGATCATTAACACAGTCTGAGCTAATTCTCTCCAATAATCAATACGATGTCCCGGCTTCCATCAGTATTCTACACGTACGCTGTATTGTCACAATGGAAGCCGATCATACTCCCCTGTGACATCTATTACAATGGGATTAAAAGAGTTATATGTAGGATTAGGAAACTCAGCTTCTTTCTTCCAGTAACAGCGCCACTCCTCTCCTAAGCTGCAATACTGTACCCAAGCTAAGGACAGGAAAGGTGCTGTTCCTGGAAGAAAGCTGCCATGTTTTTGTAATTCTGGATGACCCCTTTAAGTCCTGCAAAACAGACCAAGAAGATGGCCCCCATATCGCCAGCTGTTACTTGTAAGATTTCTTGTGATCTTTCTAGCATTTAACCCTTTGCACATCAGTAAAGACGAAGGCTTTATCCCCTTCCGCCAGATTTGGCTTTGATGATAAAAGTTTTAGTTTTTTTGTTAGTTTTTAATAGTTTTTAAATTTGGCTAGAAGACA
>JAQFWZ010000015.1:1255000-1327500 GCA_027789725.1 Dendropsophus ebraccatus | reverse complement strand
CTGTATACAGGCTATATGATATAGAGGGGAGGTGTCATGGCCGCTGCTGTATACAGGCTATATGATATAGAGGGGAGGTGTCATGGCTGCTGCTGTATACGGGCTATATGATATAGAGGGGAGGTGTCATGGCTGCTGCTGTATACAGGCTATATGGACTGTGATAATAATACAAACATATACTGCAGTGATATAATAGTCATATATAGAGCAGTGATATAATAGTCATATACTGCAGTGATATAATAGTCATATATAGAGCAGTGATATAATAGTCATATATAGAGCGGTGATATAATAGTCATATATAGAGCGGTGATATAATAGTCATATATAGAGCGGTGATATAATAGTCATATATAGAGCGGTGATATAATAGTCATATATAGAGCGGTGATATAATAGTCATATACTGCAGTGATATAATAGTCATATATAGAGCGGTGATATAATAGTCATATACTGCAGTGATATAATAGTCATATATAGAGCGGTGATATAATAGTCATATATAGAGCAGTGATATAATAGTCATATATAGAGCGGTGATATAATAGTCATATATAGAGCGGTGATATAATAGTCATATATAGAGCGGTGATATAATAGTCATATATAGAGCAGTGATATAATAGTCATATATAGAGCAGTGATATAATAGTCATATATAGAGCGGTGATATAATAGTCATATATAGAGCGGTGATATAATAGTCATATATAGAGCAGTGATATAATAGTCATATATAGAGCGGTGATATAATAGTCATATATAGAGCGGTGATATAATAGTCATATATAGAGCGGTGATATAATAGTCATATATAGAGCGGTGATATAATAGTCATATATAGAGCGGTGATATAATAGTCATATATAGAGCAGTGATATAATAGTCATATATAGAGCGGTGATATAATAGTCATATACTGCAGTGATATAATAGTCATATATAGAGCAGTGATATAATAGTCATATATAGAGCGGTGATATAATAGTCATATATAGAGCGGTGATATAATAGTCATATATAGAGCGGTGATATAATAGTCATATATAGAGCGGTGATATAATAGTCATATACTGCAGTAATATAATAGATATCGGACAGAAACGTCTTATTCGACCACTACGTCCTTTTGTGGTTCGGCTCTCCCGAGTATAAAGCTTTGATCAATACGCACAAAGGTTCCATCAGATTAGTAACAGATCAATGTTTAGCTATTATCCAGAAGTGTGAGGATGGCGGGTGACAGCTCCGCGCCTGCCGCTCCACAGATAGAAGGTTAATCTCACATCCTCCAGAATATACAGAGGGCACGGCGGTAATTATCCCGGAGAGCGCCGGCGGGATTCATCCAGGCTCCCGCAGGATCAGGGGAGACAAGGGGTTAAACCATAGCGCTCCTGCCCGGAGGAAGAGGAGGAGGAAGGACAAGGTCATCGGCTCCCACCAGAACCCCAGGGACCGCAGACACCAAGTAACACAGAGTTATACAGGCTAAAGGTACCGGAGCTTAATAAAGGGGACACCCCCCCCCCATCCAGATCCTTCCCTATGTCCTGTGTATATAGTCCCTGGAGGACCAGCGCACTACAACACCAAGCTTATCCGCCATCATGTGTCCTGGTACTGTACACCCACACAGGAGGAGATAGGAGAGACAAGAGCACATCGGGGCCAACAACGAGGACACGAGGGGACAACCAAGACGACACACGGCAGAATATGACAGCCATGAAGCCGCCCACCACCGCTACAGAGAACAGTGAAGCCAAAGCCCCTCCTGCCAGAAGACCACCCGCCATCTACACCAGACCCAACCCCTTTGTATTCTACAGATATCGGCCATCTTTTATGAGAAGACCGCTCATTCTGGTCTTACATGGCACATTACACCACTTGTCTGATGGAGACCACCCACCCCCGGCCACCCCATCATACAGTATCCCTGAGGGGGGGTCCTCCACTATGGGAGCTCACGGTGTCCTTATAGAACACAAAGGTCTCCTAGAGAGGACCCCGTCCATGGGCAGCTCTACCAGGGTTTATGGACATCATGGAGGGACCCTGTATAGTAGCCACTGTCATTTGGGGGGACCCTCTATAGTAGCCACTGTCATTTGGGGGGGACCCTCTATAGTAGCCACTGTCATCTGGGGGACCCTCTATAATAGCTGTTCTCATTTGGGGGGACCCGCTATAGTAGCCACTGTCATTTGGGGGACCCTCTATAGTAGCCACTGTCATTTGGGGGACCCTCTATAGTAGCCGCTCTCATTTGGGGGGACCCTCTATAGTAGCCGCTCTCATTTGGGGGGACCCTCTATAGTAGCCGCTCTCATTTGGCCGCTCTCTCTCTCGCCCCTGGTGTGCACCCTCCTCTCTCCCCCCCGGCGCTCACACTCGTCTCCCCTGGTGTGCACCCTCCTCTCTCCCCCCCGGCGCTCACACTCGTCTCCCCTGGTGTGCACCCTCCTCTCTCTCCCTCGGCGCTCACACTCGTCTCCCCTGGTGTGCACCCTCCTCTCTCTCCCCCGGCGCTCACACTCGTCTCCCCTGGTGTGCACACTCCTCTCTCCCCCGGCGCTCACACTCGTCTCCCCTGGTGTGCACCCTCCTCTCTCTCCCCCGGCGCTCACACTCGTCTCCCCTGGTGTGCACCCTCCTCTCTCTCCCCCGGCGCTCACACTCGTCTCCCCTGGTGCGCACCCTCCTCTCTCTCCCCCGGCGCTCACACTCGTCTCCCCTGGTGTGCACACACGTCTCTGGTGTTTTCTGCAGACGGGAGGTATTACCCTCCTGACAGGATGAGAGATTATTTCAGGCTCCTTTCTAAATCAATTCTGTAATTTAGAGCAGTGAATTATGGGGACTGTGTTCCCGGCCGCACCGTTCACACCTCTCACTTCATTTTTCTAAATCACCTGTTAACATCTGCTCCGCATTTAAATTGGCAAAACACAGTAGTAGAAGACGCTGCGCGGCGGGATACCGGGCACAAACACTTATCTGCTGCTCCGCGCCGCTGTATCATATACAATCTACTTATAGGTCCGGTCACATCCTGCTAAATAAACAGCGGATGGGAACCCAGCGGATCCCATTACAGTCAATGGGACATTTAGCTCCCTCTTCCATGGCTCCTGCCCGTCCTTCTGCCTCCCGAGCACCATTTCACTCTCCCTAAATGTAATCTATGGGCCGATCCTTTAAATAGCGGGGTTCAGCAGCATAATGCAGGAGGCATAAAGGGAAATTTATTACAGCAGAGAATAAAAGAATGAAGTCAAAGTCTGCTGGAATCTTCCCAGTATTAAGCCGAGGTATCCGATGTATCCGAGCAGCCAGGAGAAATCAACCTGACAGAATCTGCAGATAGAGAGCAATTAAAAGTAAAATGTAGAAACTCAGTCGGGTGATGCGTGTCACCCCCGTATAAATAGAACGCGAAGACATCTTATATATAGAAACACGACGGATTTTTTTTTTTTTTCAAATTCAAGTTCAGATGTAATTTATATATTCGGACCTTCCACATTAACAGATCTCCCAGAGGTGTTGTCAGGATCTGTGATCCCAGGATCAGGTATATGGTGATGGCTCCTCCACACGCCGTCAAGACGGATTAAAAATAACATTAACATCCCCGACGGGCGACAACGCTGAGACGCATAAGCAACAACAAAAATAACCAAAAGGATTTACAGGAGAAAACTTCCGGAAAAGTTTCCAAGGGAGACTCTATAAGCAGAGACTCTACAGGGCCGGCCAGGCGCGCGCACTCTACAGGGCACAGGGCCGGCCAGGCGCGCGCACTCCACAGGGCCGGCCGAGGGCGCACATTCTACAGGGTACAGGGCCGGCCGAGGGCGCACATTCTACAGGGCACAGGGCCGGCCGAGGGCGCACACTCTACAGGGCACAGGGCCGGCCAGGCGCGCGCACTCTACAGGGCACAGGGCCGGCCGAGGGCACACATTCTACAGGGTACAGGGCCGGCCAAGGGCGCACACTCTACAGGGCACAGGGCCGGCCAGGCGCGCGCACTCTACAGGGCACAGGGCCGGCCAGGCACGCGCACTCTACAGGGCACAGGGCCGGCCAGGCGCGCGCACTCTACAGGGCACAGGGCCGGCCGGGCGCGCGCACTCTACAGGGCACAGGGCCGGCCAGGCGCGCGCGCTCTACAGGGCACAGGGCCGGCCGGGCGCGCACTCTACAGGGTACAGGGCCGACCGGGCGCGCACTCTACAGGGTACAGGGCCGACCGGGCGCGCACTCTACAGGGTACAGGGCCGACCAGGCGCGCGCACTCTACAGGGTACATGGCCGGACAGGCGCGCGCGCACTCTACAGGGTACATGGCCGGCCGGGCGCGCACTCTACAGGGCACATGGCCGGGCGCGCTACAGGGCACATGGCCGGGCGCGCTACAGGGCACAAGGCCAGTCACGCACTCCCTACAGGGCCAGCCGACCAGGTGCACACTCTACAGGGCTGGCCGGGCACGCGCACTCTACGGGGTACAGGGCCGGCCGAGGGCGCACATTCTACAGGGCACAGGGCCGGCCAGGCGCGCGCACTCTACAGGGTACAGGGCCGGCCGGGCGCGCGCACTCTACAGGGCACAGGGCCGGCGGGCACACATAATTGGAGCCTGGAACCAGACACTTTGTAGAATATACACCAAGAACCATGACTATCTATAGACTATTGAAACGCTCCACCTACAATGAATATCTGAGCCCAAAAGAAATTATCACAAATTTGCCACTAAACATAGAAATATATGACAATCTTTATTAGGTCCGATCCTTGCAGAATAAGTCACAGTAACATTTTTTCCTTCCGCACAAAACTTTTCCTGTTACTTTCGTCTGATTTCTTTTCCATTTTCTCACTTGGAACTTTAGATCAACAGCGCCCCCTGCTGACGACAACGGGACCGACACCGCTGTGAGGAGGCACGGATTAACCCCTTCCCCATGCTATAATAACCGAGGCACGGATTAACCCTTTCACCTATATTAGCTGTTCTATAATAACGGAGGCACGGATTAACCCCTTCACCTATATCAGCTGTCACTCTGCTATAATGATGGTCGCTGTTAGGAAATGATCAGTTAAAAGTCCTCAATAAAAAATAAAAGATGCAACAGCCACAAAAAGTCCAATAAAGATTTAAAAAAATGTAAAATAATATTGTACTAGCGTCACCGAGCTGTATGGCCGGGCTCAAGCTGTGAAGGGAAAAACAGATGGGAAAAACGAATCCTGCCGTACGCCATTCCGCAGAATCCGCCACCCGCTGACTAACATTATAGGAGAAAAAGAAAACAAACCAGAAGGGACTGAAACGGATGGGGATAAAGTGCACAAAAATATGACTGACCGCCTCTTTCTGCACATTAAAACTAAATGCGCTGAAACAGACTGTGAAAAACGCAAAGACGCCTTACGCATGACTGCTGCCCAGGAACGTCTCATCCGGACACAAAGCAAAAGCCACGAGGAGAAGTTACTGGAACTGGGAAAGTAGAAGCAAAGGAAATGCACAGGGCTCCCTGCAGTATCAATAGGAAAGGAGATAAAATATCCCATAACAATAGCGCCATCAAATGGCAGATGCAGCTGACTGTACAGAACAGCCAATCACCATGAGTTCTGGCTCCTCGGGGGCGGGGCTGTGCTGCATACACTGTGATACTAGTCTGTAAGTATATTTCTCTGTTAGTAGCCCAAAGAGGAGGAACCCCCCTCATCAGCTAGAATAGGGGGCTACTCTCTGAAATTACTGACAGATCTGGCACGTTCATACCGTACACGGCCAACCTTCTGCAGGGTTTCCTCCAACATCCAATTATACCCCAGATGGCGCGACCGCCGGCTCCCACTGCCCCAGATGGCGCGACCGCCGGCTCCCACTGCCCCAGATGGCGCGACCGCCGGCTCCCACTGCCCCAGATGGCGCGACCGCCGGCTCCCACTGCCCCAGATGGCGCGACCGCCGGCTCCCACTGCCCCAGATGGCGCGACCGCCGGCTCCCACTGCCCCAGATGGCGCGACCGCCGGCTCCCACTGCCCCAGATGGCGCGACCGCCGGCTCCCACTGCCCCAGATGGCGCGACCGCCGGCTCCCACTGCCCCAGATGGCGCGACCGCCGGCTCCCACTGCCCCAGATGGCGCGACCGCCGGCTCCCACTGCCCCAGATGGCGCGACCGCCGGCTCCCACTGCCCCAGATGGCGCGACCGCCGGCTCCCACTGCCCCAGATGGCGCGACCGCCGGCTCCCACTGCCCCAGATGGCGCGACCGCCGGCTCCCACTGCCCCAGATGGCGCGACCGCCGGCTCCCACTGCCCCAGATGGCGCGACCGCCGGCTCCCACTGCCCCAGATGGCGCGACCGCCGGCTCCCACTGCCCCAGATGGCGCGACCGCCGGCTCCCACTGCCCCAGATGGCGCGACCGCCGGCTCCCACTGCCCCAGATGGCGGGACCGCCTGCTCCCACTGCCCCAGATGGCGGGACCGCCAGCTCCCACTGCCCCAGATCGGGTGCAGGTGATTACTTGCAAAATTTATTTTCGTGAATTGGAGAAATCAGAGTATAACCTCCATATATACCGTATATATTATAATATAAGAGGGCAGCTATGGACTTTATATTTTTATTTTTTTATATTTTGGAACAGAATGATCAGTTTTCTGCCCTCCTCATTCTCTCCCCACTATAGAAGTAACAAGCTGTACATTAACACGACCGCGGACGCTGCACTCCGGACGCTAATGACCGCCCTGCAGCATTAATTGGCTTATGGAGACGGAGTAATTTTTAGCACAGGTGAGATGGAGGAGAGGGAGCCGATCTATTACAGCGACTGCGAGCGTTAACGGACATCCCCCCCCGCACGCTCAGCCGACATCACCGCACAGGACGATGACTGACAATATATTCTCCTAATTGCCGAATCCTCGGACACAATGAATTAGTGACGGAGCAAGAAAAATTATTTTTACAGCTGGTGTATCTTTGGCCTGATATTACCCAGAATCCCCTTCCCCATCAGTACACCGCGCACATTACTCCTTACCGTCAGCCGGACGTATCCATGCCAAGTGCAGACGAGCAGGGACAAACAGGCGGCAGCAGAAAGGGCACAAACCTGGGGGGGGGGGGGGGGGGGGGGGGGGGGAGATGCTAATATGACCTTAGAATAAGAGGAATAACAGGTAAGATGGCGGCCGGCATCACCCACGCAGACAGCTCATTAACGCCCCGCATCCGATTAGGTCAAAAATGTCTGAATCTCTGTAAATGTAACACGGACATCTGGGAACAGGCGGGGTGGAAGCTCCTGTAATGTCTGCCGACAGGTGGAGAGCGGGCAACAGCGTCACAATACAGAGGGCCGTGAAATCAGAGGAGAGCGGGCAACACCGCCACAATACAGAGGGCCGTGAGAGCGGAGGAGAGCGGGCAACAGCGCCACAATACAGAGGGCCGTGAGAGCGGAGGAGAGCGGGCAACAGCGCCACAATACAGAGGGCCGTGACATCCGAGGAGAGCGGGCAACACCGCCACAATACAGAGGGCCGTGACATCCGAGGAGAGCGGGCAACACCGCCATAATACAGAGGGCCGTGACAGCCGAGGAGAGCGGGCAACACCGCCACAATACAGAGGGCCGTGACATCCGAGGAGAGCGGGCAACAGCGCCACAATACAGAGGGCCGTGACATCCGAGGAGAGCGGGCAACAGCGCCACAATACAGAGGGCCGTGAGAGCGGAGGAGAGCGGGCAACAGCGCCACAATACAGAGGGCCGTGAGAGCGGAGGAGAGCGGGCAACAGCGCCACAATACAGAGGGCCGTGACATCCGAGGAGAGCAGGCAACAGCGCCACAATACAGAGGGCCGTGACACCCCAGAGCGGGCAACAGCGCCACAATACAGAGGGCCGTGACATCCGAGGAGAGCGGGCAACACCGTCACAATACAGAGGGCCGTGACATCCCAGAGCGGGCAACAGCGTCACAATACAGAGAGCCGTGACATCCGAGGAGATTGGACAACAGCGCCACAATAGAGAGGGCCGTGAGAGCGGAGGAGAGCGGGCAACAGCGCCACAATACAGAGGGCCGTGAGAGCGGAGGAGAGCGGGCAACACCGCCACAATACAGAGGGCCGTGACATCCGAGGAGAGCGGGCAACAGCGCCACAATACAGAGGGCCGTGACATCCGAGGAGAGCGGCCAACAGCGCCACAATACAGAGAGCCGTGACATCCGAGGAGAGCGGGCAACAGCGCCACAATACAGAGGGCCGTGACGTCCGAGGAGAGCGGGCAGCTGCGCCACAATACAGAGGGCCGTGACATCCGAGGAGAGTGGGCAACACCGCCACAATACAGAGGGCCGTGACATCCGAGGAGAGCGGGCAACACCGCCACAATACAGAGGGCCGTGACATCCGAGGAGAGCGGCCAACAGCGCCACAATACAGAGAGCCGTGACATCCGAGGAGAGCGGGCAACAGCGCCACAATACAGAGGGCCGTGACGTCCGAGGAGAGCGGGCAGCTGCGCCACAATACAGAGGGCCGTGACATCCGAGGAGAGTGGGCAACACCGCCACAATACAGAGGGCCGTGACATCCGAGGAGAGCGGGCAACACCGCCACAATACAGAGGGCCGTGACGTCCGAGGAGAGCGGGCAACACCGCCACAATACAGAGGGCCGTGACATCCGAGGAGAGCGGGCAACACCGCCACAATACAGAGGGCCGTGAGAGCGGAGGAGAGCGGGCAACACCTCCACAATACAGAGGGCCGTGACATCCGAGGAGAGCGGGCAACAGCGCCACAATACAGAGGGCCGTGACATCCGAGGAGAGCGGGCAACACCGCCACAATACAGAGGGCCGTGACATCCGAGGAGAGCGGGCAACACCGCCACAATACAGAGGGCCGTGACATGCGAGGAGAGCGGGCAACAGCGCCACAATACAGAGGGCCGTGAGAGCGGAGGAGAGCGGGCAACAGCGACACAATACAGAGGGCCGTGACATCCGAGGAGAGCGGGCAACAGCGTCACAATACAGAGGGCCGTGACATCCGAGGAGAGCGGGCAGCAGCGTCACAATACAGAGGGCCGTGACATCCGAGGAGAGCGGGCAACAGCGCCACAATACAGAGGGCCGTGAGAGCAGAGGAGAGCCGGATGCTTCTTAGAGACATGAACCCCAAAGGACCGGACCAGACTGGACTTCACTCTTCTAGATGTCCCACCGATCTGGTGATTGTTAGATGGTTCTGTCCTTGTAGCTGCAGGACGCCACCGCGCCATTTATTCATTTATATATTATAGTTATGAAAAGATGTAAATTACAGGGACTCGCCCACCCTCCCCCGCTTCCACGGGGGACTCGCCCACCCTCCCTGCCTCCACGGGGGAAATCGCCCACCCTCCCCGCCTCCACGGGGGAAATCGCCCACCCTCCCCGCCTCCACGGGGGAAATCGCCCACCCTCCCCGAATCCACGGGGGAAATCGCCCACCCTCCCCGCCTCCACGGGGGAAATCGCCCACCCTCCCCGCCTCCTCGGGGGACTCGATTCTGTCTCTAGTTACAGCTAGATCAGGACAAACTGCAGGGAGCGGGGTGGATTCACTTCTTAGCAGCATCTCAGTGCTTGGTGTAACCCCTTCCCTGCTGGGCTGCTGCCATTTCTCAGAGCATCAGTAACCTCTTCTCTCTCCACACGTCATCTACTGTATTGCATCAGCTCAGCCCAGTGCCGGCCTGTCCAGCCCAGTGCTCCAGCACTATGTCATGGCGTAGCAGAGGGGAGTAGGTGTTGTGCTGTGATTGGTTAAAGTAGTAAGAGAAAGAAAGCCCTGTGTGTGCGCTACTGGAAAACAGCTAATGTATATAAAGGAAACCTATGCAAAGCCAATACTAGTACTCACAGGGGAGACCAATACAATTCCATCCAGCGCAGACAATGCTCTGTGTATCCAGTGTAGACAATGCTCTGTTTAAGAAGTCTGTGGCAGTTTGCTACAGTCCAGGCTATTAATCTCACAGAGCATTGTCCACACTGGATACAGAGCAGGACCAGCTATGTACAATGTATCAATCTGGAGCTCACAGAGCATTGTCCACACTGGATACAGCAGGACTAGCCATGTACAATGTATCAGTCTGGAGCTCACAGAGCATTGTCCACACTGGATACAGCAGGACTAGCTATGTAGGAGTTTGTTGTTCTCATTTTCAAAGTATATTAGAGTATAAGTTCTTAATCCTACAGAACGTGTGTAAGTCCAGTACTAGGGTGCCCCCCCCCAATAAGACAACGACAGCTACACAAGTACGGTCATACCCCGACCCCCGGATGCCAGAAGCCTTTCATGCCATGTGTGATGTCACCAGTGGTTTCACCCCGTTATATCTCATTATTGCTCTATTACTATATCCAGCAGGAGAGGAAATGACAGCAATGCCAATACAATGTGATATACACAACATTATATATACAATGTGATACATACAACTTAATAAATACAATGTGATATATACAACATAATACATACACCACGATACATACAATGTGAGATATAGGTGGAGGGTACTTACTGGTCAGCTTGTTGTGACTCAGGATCAGCTGGGTGATGTGCGACAGTGTGACTGCAAGAGAGAGAGACAAAGGCTCAGTACTGTATATACAGCCAGAGTATACAGAGTATACAGGATATACCATGTGACACGGATAATCTGAGCAGTCATGTGACCTACAGCATCAGAAACTGGGGGGGGGGGGCTTCAATTCATGATATAAATATATATATATATATATATATATACACATATACACATATACACACACACACACACACAGCACCACGCATCCTTGGAGCAGACAGCATCACATACAGCACCAGTGGAGTAATGCCTCCCTCCACCTGTGGGGGGCAAGGAAACACTTGCTACCAGGGTCCCCCCACAGATTACAGAAGATATTTGGGGTCCCAGCAGCCGGGCATCAGACCACCATGGGGGTCATCTTCATTATTGACTGATTGCTTCTCTGTATCCAGAACAATGGATTTCACAGCGTGAGAGACGACTGGGGAGTATACATTGGGGGGAGGGGAGACGACTGGCGAGTATACATTGGGGGGAGGGGAGACGACTGGCGAGTATACATTGGGGGGAGGGGAGACGACTGGGGAGTATACATTGGGGGGAGGGGAGACGACTGGGGAGTATACATTGGGGGGAGGGGAGACGACTGGCGAGTATACATTGGGGGGAGGGGAGACGACTGGCGAGTATACATTGGGGGGAGGGGAGACGACTGGCGAGTATACATTGGGGAGAGGGGAGACGACTGGCGAGTATACATTGGGGGGAGGGGAGACGACTGGCGAGTATACATTGGGGGGAGGGGAGACGACTGGCGAGTATACATTGGGGAGAGGGGAGACGACTGGCGAGTATACATGGGGGGAGGGGAGACCTATGAAAGGGGTCCGACCACAGGGACCTTGAGTGATCCCAAGAGAGGATGTCCCTTGTTACCCAAAGGCAGAGGCAGCTATGGAGTTTGCTGGCGGCTTCTCCATCCACAACCATGAGGCTGCGCAGTACAGAGAGTGGATGGAGGAGCTCCATTCATTCAGGGGACAGAGAACCCCGCTCCATTCATTCAGGGGACAGAGAACCCCGCTCCAATCATTCAGGGGACAGAGAACCCCGCTCCACTCATTCAAGGGACAGAGAACCCCGCTCCACTCATTCAGGGGACAGAGCCAGTGCTGCACACGTCATGACCCGGCTGGTGGAAAGCCGCTCAGCCAGTCTCCTGGGGGGGGGGGGGGGGGGGCGCTGCTGCAGTCACTGATTGGCTGAGCGGTCAGTCCATCAGCCGGGACAGGTATTTTCTCATGGCGTCATCACAACTTGGGGTTAAAATTCCTTCTAGCGGGGGTCCTGAGGCCGATCCTGTCGCTCACCGCAGGCGCGGGGAGAGGCAAGTTAGGAGGTATTATATTGTGGGGATATACACATTTATGGAAACCACTACAATATGGTGCTGACCCTCTAAACGTTCCTTAAAGGGGTTGTCCTGCGAAAAACTTTTTCTTTCAAAATCAACTGATATCAGAAATTTATATAGATTTGTAATTTACTTCTAATAAAAAGTTTGCCCATACTTATCAGCTTCTGTATGTCCTGCAGGAAGTGATGTTTTATTTTCAGTCTGACACAGTGCTCTCTGCTGACATCTCTGGCCGAGACAGGAACCCAGTCTCAGTTTTCTATGAATCCCCATAAAAAACCTCTCCTCCTTTGGACAGTTCCTGTCTCGGCCAGAGATGTCAGAGAGCACTGTGTCAGACTGAAAATAAAAAAACACTTCCTGCAGGATATACAGCAGCTAATAAGTATAGGAAGACTTAAAAAATTTTAATAGAAGTAAATTACAAATCTATATAACTTTCTGACAATAGTTGATTTGAAAGAAAAAGTTTTTTGCTGGAGTACCCCATTAAAACTCACAGAAGTAACACGAGTGCTATGCAAGTAACTCTTCTCGTATCTCAGGCAAATAACAACCGCCTCCCAGTTTAGAATAATATAATATAATATATATACACATATACACGCACACTGCCCACCCCCAGGAGAGATCTATATACTGCCCGCCATCTTTGAATAAAGAACAGGGCTCCAGACTAAAAAATTTACCTGGGAGCCATTGGCTCCTAACCTGAAAAATTTAGGCGCCAAATAGAATATTTGGTCGCCAACATTTTAAACCATGTAAAATTAATGTTATGTTAAATGGGACTTACTGTGTGCAGAGGCCGCGGCAGCCTCCTCCTCCTTTAGATCCTTTCTTTTCTTAGTTTGTATATGGTTGTCAAGTTGCAAGTTTCCATGTTGAACGTTTTCAGTCTGACTCAGTACTTCAGCTTCACTTGGCTAGCCTTCTAATGAGGCTTACTCTTCTGAACTTGAACTTAAAGGGAACCTGTCGACCCCCGTGCCGGGGTGACAGGCTCCCAACCCCCCGTTAGAACCCCCTATACTCACCTCATCGCGCCGGGTCCCGCTTCTGAAGATGGTCGGGTCACGGAGATCTCAGCCGCTGCAGCCCGGCATGCGCTGAGAGATGAGTCCAACGCTCAGAGAATGACAGGAGAGTCCAGCGCTCCGTCATTCTCTATGAGCATTGGACTCATCTCTCAGTGTGCGCGTCAGGCTGCAGCGGCTGAGATATCCGTGACCCCACCACCTCCAGAAGCGGGACCCGGCGGGATGAGGTGAGTATAGGGGGTTCTAACGGGGGGTTGGGAGCCTGTCACCCCGGCATCGGGGGTGACAGGTTCCCTTTAAAAGCTTGCAACAGTCTATACATACTGAGCTAGACTTATGACTGCAGCCATAGTGACCCCCCACAAGATGTGTATATAGATAGATATATCTCTCACCTAGTGACTAATGCAAGTGACCCCCTACAATACAGACACCTGAGGGGCCCTGATAATAATTGTGCATATATCTATCTCCCAGTGTCTGCAGCCAGTTTGCCCTACACTTATAGATGGCCCCCTCCCCTTATAGATGACCCCCTCCCCTTATAGATGCCCCCTCTCTACCCCCATTATAGATACCCCCTCCCCTTATAGATGCCCCCTCTCTACCCCCATTATAGATGCCCCCTCTCCCCCCCCCCCTTATAGATGCCCCCTCTCCCCTTATAGATGCCCCCTCTCCCCCCCCCATTATAGATGCCCCCTCTTCTCCCCCCCTTATAGATGCCCCCTCTCCTTATAGATGGCCCCTCTCCCCCCCCATTATAGATGCCCCCTCTTCTCCCCCCCTTATAGATACCCCCTCCCCTTATAGATACCCCCTCCCCTTATAGATGGCCCCCTCTCCCCCCCCTTGAAGATGCCCCCTCTTCTCCCCCCATTATAGATGCCCCCCTTCTCTTCCCCCCATTATAGATGCCCCCCTTCTCTTCCCCCCATTATAAAGCCCCCCCCCTTTCCTCTAAGCTAAGCAATATTTAAAAAAAACAAACAAACAAACTCACCTGACAACCCGCTCCCCCGGCGATCCTCTTCTTCTTCGGACGCTGTCCCCGGCTGATGCGCGGCTGCCGGGGGTGTTCCGTCCTATCCCCGGCAGCGCGTCAGTGTACGCCGGGGCTGTGACTTCTGACACAGGAAGCGTCTCTGACGTGCGCTTCCTGTGCCGGAAGTCAGGGCCCCAGGCAGCTCACTGATGCGCCGCACTGCCGGGGATAGGACGGGACACCCCCGGCAGCCGCGCATCAGCCGCGCATCTTAAAGAGACAGCGCGCCGCCGCCGGGGCCAGTCGCAAATGGCGCCCAGATTAATAAATCTGGGCGCCATTTGCAAAATGGCAGTCGCATTGGCGACCATTTTGGTCGCCATCTGGAGCCCTGAAGAAGATCCACTTTAACCATCAGTGTGTCCGGTCGGTTACTCAGCACCTCACATACATTTTTCCGTAGTCTAAGGACCCTATTACACGGGACAATTATCGTGCTAAAAATCGGTATCTTGTTCGAATTTAAACGATAATCTTTCTGTGTAATTGCAGGCAACGATCGAAAAATCGTTTGTATGTCGTTGATCGTTGATTTAGATCTGAACCTAAAGTTATGGTTAATCGTTCGCTGTAATTCCACATTCGTTCGCTCAGGTTCCGCATTTGCTCACTAATCGCTCACTGTAATTGCACATTGTTCTTTGTTTTTCTGGGATCAGAAGGAATAAACGATCAGAGTAACGATCCCAATAACGATTGTAGTAAGGATCATAACTAACGGCCATCGTTCTGTGTAATATGGTGAACGATTTCAGGTTAATGATAAACAATCTCGTCTGCAATCGTTTATCGTTAGTCGTTACAAATCGCTCCGTGTAATAGGACCCTAAGAGGAAACAACAGGAGAGGTAAAGCGTAATGGCCCTATTCCACGGGTCGTTTTAGAGGAGCAAACGAGCGCTATTAGCGCTCGTTTGCTCCTCGTTCGCCGCTTGCTGCCGCCGCTATTCAACGCGGCTGCAGCGAGCGGGTGAGTGCGGGAGGGGCGGCGGGGAGCTGCGGGGGGGCGGCCCGGGGGATCGCTGATCGTCCGGGCAGCCCATAGGATATAGCAGCATCTGCTGCCGACGCTCCTATTTAACGGAGCGATGGCAGCAGATCGCTGCTATATCAGTCGCTTGTTTTTCAACATGTTGAAAAACAAGCGACTGCAACGATCAGCCGACATGAACGATGTCGGCTGATCGTTGCACTCTATTCCACGGAACGATTATCGTCCGTAGCGGTCGATATCGTCCG
The DNA here is from genome assembly GCA_027789725.1 of Dendropsophus ebraccatus. Taxonomy (NCBI): domain Eukaryota; kingdom Metazoa; phylum Chordata; class Amphibia; order Anura; family Hylidae; genus Dendropsophus; species Dendropsophus ebraccatus. The sequence goes on along the minus strand of JAQFWZ010000015.1, from coordinate 1,312,105 downwards.
AAAACGAACGATAATCGTTCCGTGGAATAGGGCCTTAACTCTTTAATGGTCTGCAGTAATTGTGCGCAAAACAACCTATTATAAAAGTTGGGATTCCTATATACTAATTAGGGTAGCTTCACACATACCGGATCCGCAGTGGATTTCATGCTGCCAGTGTGGGACCCCTCCCCCGCCGCAGCTGTGTGTGACTCCCGGCTCCCCGTCAGCTAATCAGTGGCTGATGAGGAGCGTCACACAGAGCCGCGGTGCGGAGCAGGTAATGTATGCTCCGGGCCGGGGCTGCGGGGTGCCGGGTCCCATTCACGTACCGGATTTCTTGCAGCTTATTTGCAGAGAGATCCGCTGCGGATCCCTGCCCAGTAAACTCTATGGGCAGAAAAACCCGCAGCAGGATGCACATATGCTGTGAGTCCGCAGCCCGCCCCGTTAACCCCCCCTCCGCCAGAGCCTATATATCACCTGCTCCCCGCTCTGGCTTGCTTTGGGGTTCTCTGCACGTCCCGCTCGGCCAATCAGTGCGCTGCCCAGCAGCAGCGCACTGATTGGCTGAGCGGGATGTGAAGCCAGAGCGGGCGAAATATACGCTCCGGCAGCGGCAGTTTAACGCGGCGGGCTGCGGACATACTCACAGCGGGACGTGCATCCTGCTGCGGGTTTGTCTGCCCATAGAGTTTACTGGGCAGGGATCCGCAACGGATCTCTCTGCAAATACGCAGCGTGAAATCTGCTGTGGATCTGGTCTGGCACGTGTGAACATACCCTAAATAGGATGCAGTAAGGAATTCACAGGATTGCAGGATATGCCGGCGTCTATGAGGATCGGTCTAGCAGTGAGAAGCTGCAGCCAGCGGCAGGTTGTGCTTCCACAGATGGGACACAAGGTGGCAGTATAATGCTGGGAAATAACTCCACTTGTATCACAAGTATCAGTTGTATCCTGAGATAGTCAGCGCCCACTGATTGGGCGTATAGCCCTGGCCTGCCGCGGTGTATGGATGGCCTGGTATAGAGATGCAGCAGATGACTGACAGTGACGCTGGTTACAGACACTCTAATACTATTATACTTGTGGCAGCACACAGGACATGAGTGAGTGAGTAATACCGCAGATAGTACACCGCTGTGATCAGTGATGTCACTTCTCCGCTCGCAGGTTGTCACTACCGGTATCGGAGCTTTGCTCTGAGTGAGATTATCAGTAAGTCAGGTTCTCATCCATGCGGGGTTATTAGACTGCCGGCAGGGGTCACTGGGTCTGCTGACCTATCATATACACTCTATTAGTCTTCTTGGTATTTAGTATATATGTAACCCATATTACAGTCAGACACCCCCTGACCCCCTGGCGGCTTTTTCAATAATAATTTCACTCAAAGGAAAGCGCCAATACCGGTAGTGACAACCAGCGAGCGGAGAAGCGACATCACTGATCACAGCGGTGTACTATCTGCGGTATTACTCACTCACTCATGTCCTGTGTGCTGCCACAAATATAATAGTATTAGAGTGTCTGTAACCAGCGTCCCTGTCAGTCATCTGCTGCATCTCTATACCAGGCCATCCATACACCGCGGCAGGCCAGGGCATTATGCCCAATGAGAGGGGTGCACCCCCCCCCCCCCCCCCGCTACATTGTTCTATCTCAGGATACACAGACACTAATACAGTATTAGAGATAGGAGTGGAGTTATTTCCCAGCATTATACTGCCACCTAGTGTCAGATCTGTGGAAGCACAACCTGCTGGTGGCTGCAGCATCTCCCTGCTAGGACGATCCTCGTACAACACGTTACAGTATTATGTAAATGGCATTTATGTGTCATAAAGATTAATTTTTTTGTTTTGTTGGTATTGTGTCTCAGAGCTCTCTGGATCACCGAGAAGGTATTAAGCAGGTAGGAAAACATTAGATATGTCACCAAAACGTGTGATCATGTTACTGACGGGTTCCTGACAAAAAGGAAGACTGAGAAGAAGGGGCGTGCAGTGGAGGGTTGGTGGACGGAGCAGTGGAGGGTTGGTGGACGGAGCAGTGGAGGGTTGGTGGACGGAGCAGTGGAGGGTTGGTGGACGGACTAGGGGAGGGTTGGTGGACGGACTAGGGGAGGGTTGGTGGACGGACTAGGGGAGGGTTGGTGGACGGACTAGGGGAGGGTTGGTGGACGGACTAGGGGAGGGTTGGTGGACGGACTAGGGGAGGGTTGGTGGACGGACTAGGGGAGGGTTGGTGGACGGACTAGGGGAGGGTTGGTGGACGGACTAGGGGAGGGTTGGTGGACGGACTAGGGGAGGGTTGGTGGACGGAGTAGGGGAGGGTTGGTGGATGGAGTAGGGGAGGGTTGCTGGATGGAGTAGGGGAGGGTTGCTGGACGGAGTAGGGGAGGGTTGGTGGACGGACTAGGGGAGGGTTGGTGGACGGAGTAGGGGAGGGTTGGTGGACGGAGTAGGGGAGGGTTGGTGGACGGAGTAGGGGAGGGTTGGTGGACGGAGTAGGGGAGGGTTGGTGGATGGAGTAGGGGAGGGTTGCTGGATGGAGTAGGGGAGGGTTGCTGGATGGAGTAGGGGAGGGTTGCTGGATGGAGTAGGGGAGGGTTGCTGGATGGAGTAGGGGAGGGTTGGTGGATGGAGTAGGGGAGGGTTGGTGGATGGAGTAGGGGAGGGTTGGTGGATGGAGTAGGGGAGGGTTGCTGGATGGAGTAGGGGAGGGTTGCTGGATGGAGTAGGGGAGGGTTGCTGGATGGAGTAGGGGAGGGTTGGTGGATGGAGTAGGGGAGGGTTGGTGGATGGAGTAGGGGAGGGTTGCTGGATGGAGTAGTGGAGGGTTGCTGGATGGAGTAGGGGAGGGTTGCTGGATGGAGTAGTGGAGGGTTGGTGGTTGGAGTAGGGGAGGGTTGGTGGATGGAGTAGGGGAGGGTTGGTGGATGGAGTAGGGGAGGGTTGGTGGATGGAGTAGGGGAGGGTTGGTGGATGGAGTAGGGGAGGGTTGGTGGATGGAGTAGGGGAGGGTTGCTGGATGGAGTAGGGGAGGGTTGCTGGATGGAGTAGGGGAGGGTTGGTGGATGGAGTAGTGGAGGGTTGCTGGATGGAGTAGGGGAGGGTTGGTGGATGGAGTAGGGGAGGGTTGGTGGATGGAGTAGGGGAGGGTTGCTGGATGGAGTAGGGGAGGGTTGGTGGATGGAGTAGGGGAGGGTTGCTGGATGGAGTAGGGGAGGGTTGGTGGATGGCGTAGTGGAGGGTTGCTGGATGGAGTAGGGGAGGGTTGGTGGATGGAGTAGGGGAGGGTTGGTGGATGGAGTAGTGGAGGGTTGCTGGATGGAGTAGGGGAGGGTTGGTGGATGGAGTAGGGGAGGGTTGGTGGATGGAGTAGTGGAGGGTTGCTGGATGGAGTAGGGGAGGGTTGGTGGATGGAGTAGGGGAGGGTTGGTGGATGGAGTAGGGGAGGGTTGGTGGATGGAGTAGGGGAGGGTTGGTGGATGGAGTAGTGGAGGGTTGCTGGATGGCCACCATGTCCCAACAACAATGTCAGCAAGGAGGTGGAAGAGTCCTGTTTTAGGCCAGAATCATTGGGAGCTGGGAGACCCCTTTAAGGTTCCTGAAGGTGGGAAAATAACCTCCGCACAGTCTGTAGTTTCTGACTTTGGACTGATGTCAGGGACTGTTGCATTAACCATGTATACGGCATAACCTGCTAACCCCGCCGCATATCCCGTCATACACCCCGCCGCATATCCCGTCATACACCCCGCCGCACATCCAGTCATATATCCAGTCATACACCCCGCCGCATATCCCGTCATACACCCCGCCGCATATCCCGTCATACACCCCGCCGCATATCCAGTCATATATCCAGTCATACACCCCGCCGCATATCCCGTCATACACCCCGCCGCATATCCAATCATACACCCCGCCGCATATCCCGTCATATATCCAGTCATACACCCCGCCGCATATCCCGTCATATATCCAGTCATACACCCCGCCGCATATCCCGTCATATATCCAGTCATACACCCCGCCGCACATCCAGTCATATATCCCGTCATACACCCCGCCGCATATCCCGTCATATATCCAGTCATACACCCCGCCGCATATCCAATCATACACCCCGCCGCATATCCCGTCATATATCCAGTCATACACCCCGCCGCATATCCCGTCATATATCCAGTCATACACCCCGCCGCATATCCCGTCATATATCCCGTCATACACCCCGCCGCATATCCCGTCATACACCCCGCCGCATATCCAATCATACACCCCGCCGCATATCCAGTCATACACCCCGCCGCATATCCCGTCATATATCCAGTCATACACCCCGCCGCATATCCAGTCATACACCCCGCCGCATATCCAGTCATACACCCCGCCGCATATCCAGTCATACACCCCGCCGTATATCCAGTCATATATCCCGTCATACACCCCGCTACATATCCAGTTATATATAAAATGTATATATGAATCCTAACTCTTATAAGTTGTTTTGCGCACATTTACAGCAGACCATTACACCTTACAGCAGAGCATTACACCTTACAGCAGACCATTACACCTTACAGCAGAGCATTACACCTTACAGCAGAGCATTACACCTTACAGCAGACCATTACACCTTACAGCAGAGCATTACACCTTACAGCAGAGCATTACACCTTACAGCAGACCATTATACCTTACAGCAGCCATTATACCTTACAGCAGACCATTACACCTTACAGCAGAGCATTATACCTTACAGCAGACCATTACACCTTACAGCAGACCAATATACCTTACAGCAGCCATTATACCTTACAGCAGAGCATTACACCTTACAGCAGACCATTATACCTTACAGCAGAGCATTACACCTTACAGCAGAGCATTACACCTTACAGCAGAGCATTACACCTTACAGCAGAGCATTACACCTTACAGCAGACCATTATACCTTACAGCAGACCATTATACCTTACAGCAGACCATTATACCTTACAGCAGACCATTACACCTTACAGCAGAGCATTATACCTTACAGCAGCCATTATACCTTACAGCAGCCATTATACCTTACAGCAGCCATTATACCTTACAGCAGAGCATTATACCTTACAGCAGAGCATTATACCTTACAGCAGAGCATTATACCTTACAGCAGAGCATTATACCTTACAGCAGAGCATTACACCTTACAGCAGAGCATTATACCTTACAGCAGAGCATTATACCTTACAGCAGAGCATTATACCTTACAGCAGAGCATTACACCTTACAGCAGAGCATTATACCTTACAGCAGACCATTATACCTTACAGCAGAGCATTACACCTTACAGCAGAGCATTACACCTTACAGCAGAGCATTATACCTTACAGCAGAGCATTATACCTTACAGCAGAGCATTACACCTTACAGCAGAGCATTACACCTTACAGCAGAGCATTATACCTTACAGCAGACCATTACACCTTACAGCAGAGCATTATACCTTACAGCAGACCATTACACCTTACAGCAGAGCATTATACCTTACAGCAGACGATTATAAGTTACTGTTGCTTCCTCTTAGACAAAGGAGAGATGTATGTGAGGTGTCATGTAGCTGCCAGCAGGAGCTAGGACCCTGTGGTTACTCAGCGAGCTCTATGACCATTATCATACAGTCACTATGACAGCCCCCTGAGGAGCCCCCTCCCCCCCCCGAGGAGCCGCACTGAGGAGCCCCCTCCCCCCGAGGAGCCGCACTGCCCCCGAGGAGCCGCACTGAGGAGCCCCCTCCCCCCGAGGAGCCGCACTGAGGAGCCCCCTCCCCCCGAGGAGCCGCACTGAGGAGCGCACTGAAGAGCACCCCCCCCGAGGAGCCGCACTGAGGAGCCCCCTCCCCCCGAGGAGCCGCACTGAGGAGCGCCCCCCCCCCCCGAGGAGCCGCACTGAGGAGCACCCCCCCCCCCGAGGAGCCGCACTGAGGAGCACCCCCCCCCCCCCCCGAGGAGCCGCACTGAGGAGCGCCCCCCCCCTCCGAGGAGCCGCACTGAGGAGCACCCCCCCGAGGAGCCGCACTGAGGAGCGCGCCCCCCCCCCCCGAGTAGCCGCACTGAGGAGCGCCCCCCCCCCCCCCCCGAGTAGCCGCACTGAGGAGCGCCCCCCCCCCCCGAGGAGCCGCACTGAGGAGCCCCCCCCCCCGAGGAGCCGCACTGAGGAGCCCCCCCCCCCGAGGAGCCGCACTGAGGAGCCCCCTCCACCCGAGGAGCCGCACTGAGGAGCCCCCTCCCCCCCCCGAGGAGCCGCACTGAGGAGCGCACTGAGTAGCACCCCCCCCCCGAGGAGCCGCACTGAGGAGCACCCCCCCCCCCGAGGAGCCACACTGAGGAGCACCCCCCCCCCCCCCCGAGGAGCCGCACTGAGGAGCCCCCTCCCCCCGAGGAGCCGCACTGAGGAGCCGCACTGAGGAGCGCACTGAGGAGCACCCCCCCCGAGGAGCCGCACTGAGGAGCACCCCCCCCCCCCGAGGAGCCGCACTGAGGAGCCCCCTCCCCCCGAGGAGCCGCACTGAGGAGCCCCCTCCCCCCGAGGAGCCGCACTGAGGAGCCCCCTCCCCCCGAGGAGCCGCACTGAGGAGCCCCCCCCCCCCCGAGGAGCCGCACTGAGGAGCCCCCCCCCCCGAGGAGCCGCACTGAGGAGCCCCCCCCCCCCCCGAGAAGCCGCACTGAGGAGCGCACCCCCCCCTCCGAGGAGCCCCCTCCCCCCGAGGAGCCGCACTGAGGAGCCCCCCCCCCCCCCCCGAGGAGCCGCACTGAGGAGCCCCCCCCCCCCGAGGAGCCGCACTGAGGAGCGCCTCAGTACACCATCCCCGGGATCAGCACACCGGCCCCGAGATCAGACCAGGGATCAGCACACCAGCCCGGGATCAGTACACCATCCCCGGGATCAGGCTCAGTCTCAGGATCAGCACACCGGACCCGGGATCAGGATCAGCACACCGGTCCCGGGATCAGGATCAGCACACCGGACCCGGGATCAGGATCAGCACACCGGCCCCACTGGGTATGAGCAGCTCAGTCTCAGGATCAGCGATACTCACACAGGCCGGGGATGTCCAGCATGTTACTGATCCCCCGGTCAGACATGTCGATCTCCAGCACGTTCTTCTCCCGGCTCTCCTCCACTATCTTCTTCAGGGATTTCGACATCTTGATTTCTAAAGAAAAGAGAAAACATCAGCGGAAACCGAGGAAAACGCAGGAGAACTACAAGTCCCAGCAGGCTGATCCCATGATGACCCACTGGGAGTGTTAGTATTCACCCGGGAGGAGGCCTGCCCTGTAGTCACACCCGAGTCCTCACCCGTACACCCCCGTACACACCCCCTCACCCCTCCGTATACACCGAGTCCTCACCCGTACACTCACCGTCCCCCCCATACACACCAGCTCCCCCGTATACACCCGCTACTTGTACACCTCCAAGTACACCTGCTCACCCCCCTGTACCCTCACCCGCTCACCCCCCTACACACCCGCTCACCCCCCTGTACCCTCACCCGCTCACCCCCCTGTACGCTCACCCCCCTGTACCCTCACCCGCTCACCCCCCCCCCCCCGTACCCTCACCCGCTCACCCCCCCCGTACCCTCACCTGCTCACCCCCCCCCGTACCCTCACCCGCTCACCCCCCTGTACGCTCACCCCCCTGTACCCTCACCCGCTCACCCCCCTACACACCCGCTCACCCCCCTGTACCCTCACCCGCTCACCCCCCTACACACCCGCTCACCCGCTCACCCCCCTGTACCCTCACCCACTCACCCCCCTGTACCCTCACCCGCTTACCCCCCTACACACCCGCTCACCCCCCCTGTACCCTCACCCGCTCACCCCCCCTGTACCCTCACCCGCTCACCCCCCTACACACCCGCTCACCCCCCTACACACCCGCTCACCCCCCTGTACCCTCACCCGCTTACCCCCCTACACACCCGCTCACCCCCCCTGTACCCTCACCCGCTCACCCCCCTGTACCCTCACCCGCTCACCCCCCTACACACCCGCTCACCCCCCTACACACCCGCTCACCCCCCAGTACCCTCACCCGCTCACCCCCCTACACACCCGCTCACCCCCCTGTACTCTCACCCGCTCACCCCCCTGTACCCTCACCCGCTCACCCCCCTACACACCCGCTCACCCCCCTACACTCCCGCTCACCCCCCTACACACCCGCTCACCCCCCTACACACCCGCTCACACCCGCTCACAGGAAGTCGCCCCAGGCTGTAAAATTACTCACAGTCCTAATAAGGCAAATTCCAGCCTGAGGAATCCCGTACAGTGTGTGGAGCGCTGGAGAACCGTCAGCCAATGGGCGCTCCGGAATCTCCAACGTCATCTCTGCTGTAACCAATCAGAAGGCAAATGATGCGGCAGCAGCCAATCAGAGTCAGGCGGGAGGGAGCTGGACTGCAATGTGACAGCGGGGCGAGAGGAAGCGCCTCAGCGGCTCCGGAGTGTTTTGCTTCCGCTGTGCACACGATGCGTTCGGGTCACAGATGGGGGCGTTTTCTCTCAGAGGCTTCAGCCGGTGCCGCGAGGACCTATAAGTCTAGTTTAGTTTTTATTTTGAAGCTGCAGTACCGCCGTGCACCGTGTGGGGCAGTGTGATATATAAGAGCCTAGTAAGAAGCTGCAGTACCTCCCAGCACCATGTGGGGGCAGTGTGATGTGTAGGAGTATAGTGTGAGCTGCAGTACCTCCCAGCACCATGTGGGGGCAGTGTGATGTGTAGGAGTATAGTGTGAGCTGCAGTACCTCCCAGCACCATGTGGGGGCAGTGTGATGTGTAGGAGTATAGTGTGAGCTGCAGTACCTCCCAGCACCATGTGGGGGCAGTGTGATGTGTAGGAGCCTAGTAAGAAGCTGCAGTACCTCCCAGCACCATGTGGGGGCAGTGTGACGTGATATATAGGAGCCTAGTAAGAAGCTGCAGTACCTCCCAGCACCATGTGGGGGCAGTGTGATGTGATATATAAGAGCCTAGTAAGAAGCTGCAGTACCTCCCAGCACCATGTGGGGGCAGTGTGATGTGATATATAAGAGCCTAGTAAGAAGCTGCAGTACCTCCCAGCACCATGTGGGGGCAGTGTGATGTATAAGAGCCTAGTAAGAAGCTGCAGTACCTCCCAGCACCATGTGGGGGCAGTGTGATGTGTAGGAGTATAGTGTGAGCTGCAGTACCTCCCAGCACCATGTGTGGGCAGTGTGACGTGATATATAGGAGCCTAGTAAGAAGCTGCAGTACCTCCCAGCACCATGTGGGGGCAGTGTGATGTATAGGAGTATAGTGTGAGCTGCAGTACCTCCCAGCACCATGTGGGGGCAGTGTGATGTGTAGGAGTATAGTGTGAGCTGCAGTACCTCCCAGCACCATGTGGGGGCAGTGTGATGTGTAGGAGTATAGTGTGAGCTGCAGTACCTCCCAGCACCATGTGGGGGCAGTGTGATGTGTAGTATAGTGTGAGCTGCAGTACCTCCCAGCACCATGTGGGGGCAGTGTGATGTGATGTGTAGGAGTATAGTGTGAGCTGCAGTACCTCCCAGCACCATGTGGGGGCAGTGTGATGTATAGGAGTATAGTGTGAGCTGCAGTACCTCCCAGCACCATGTGGGGGCAGTGTGATGTATAGGAGTCTAGTAAGAAGCTGCAGTACCTCCCAGCACCATGTGGGGGCAGTGTGATGTGTAGGAGTATAGTGTGAGCTGCAGTACCTCCCAGCACCATGTGGGGGCAGTGTGATGTGTAGGAGTATAGTGTGAGCTGCAGTACCTCCCAGCACCATGTGGGGGCAGTGTGATGTGTAGGAGTATAGTGTGAGCTGCAGTACCTCCCAGCACCATGTGGGGGCAGTGTGATGTGTAGGAGTATAGTGTGAGCTGCAGTACCTCCCAGCACCATGTGGGGGCAGTGTGATGTGATGTGTAGGAGTATAGTGTGAGCTGCAGTACCTCCGAGCACCATGTGGGGGCACTGTGATGTGTAGGAGTCTTGGGCTCTGGTCACACACAGCAGGAGGGGAGGCTGCAGGATTCGCTCTTACTTATTTCCGCGGTTTCTTCCTCACATTCTCAGTAGCAGAATATTTTCTTTGCTTTTATTATTTTTTTTTTGTTACGTCCATTTAAGTCTATACTCCGCCCTTCATCATAATCATGTGACCCCTCATATATCTGTCTGTGCTTCCAGACTGCTGACACTGTTATATAGAGACACATGATACCTGTCATATATCTGTCTGTGCTTCCAGACTGCTGACACTTATATAGAGGTCAGGAGACACATGGGACCCCTCATATATCTGTCTGTGCTTCCAGACTGCTGACACTGTTATATAGAGGTCAGGAGACACCTGGCACCTGTCATATATCTGTCTGTGCTTCCAGACTGCTGACACTGTTATATGGAGGTCAGGAGACACATGGGACCTATCATATTTCTGTTTGTGACACCAGACTGCAGACACTGTTATATAGAGGTCAGGAGACACATGGGACCTGTCATACATCTGTCTGTGCTTCCAGACTGCAGACACTGTTATATAGAGGTCAGGACACATGGGTCCTCTCATATTTCTGTCTGTACTTCCAGACTTCTGACACTGTTATATAGAGGTCAGGAGATACATGATACCTGTCATATATCTGTCTGTGCTTCCAGACTGCTGACACTTATATATAGGAGACATGTGGGACCTGTCGTCTATCTGTCTGTGCTTCCAGACTGCTGATACTGTTATATAGAGGTCAGGAGAGACATGGGACCCCTCATATATCTGTCTGTTCTTCCAGACTGCTGACAATGTTATATGGAGGTCAAGAGACACATGGGACCGGTCAACTATCTGTCTGTACTTCCAGACTGCTGACACTTATATAGAGACACATGGGACCTGCCATCTATCTGTATGTGCTTCCAGACTGATGACACGGTTATATAGAGGTCAGGAGACACATGATACTTGTCATATCTGTCTGTGCTTCCAGACTGCTGACACTGTTATATAGAGGTCAGGAGATACATCATACCTGTCATATATCTGTCTGTGCTTCCAGACTGCTGACACTTATATAGAGTTCAGGACACATGATACCTGCAACAGCAACCCACAGGTGTAAGGGCCCACTGCATATACTCCTCCCAGCGTACACACAGTAAACGCCCACTCTGTAGATATTGAAAATTAAAATATAAAATTTTTTAGAAAAGTGAGGATGTTTGCAAACTATTTGATGAAACAGAGTGTACCATGTCGCCACCGTTACAGTGTACCATGTCACCACGTTACAGAGTGTACCATGTCGCCACGTTACAGAGTGTACCATGTCGCCACGTTACAGAGTGTACCATGTCGCCACGTTACAGAGTGTACCATGTCGCCACGTTACAGAGTATACCATGTCCCCAGATACAACAGGAGGTAGCCACACACCCCACATATAACAGGAGGTAGCCACACACCCCAGATACAACAGGAGGAAGCCACACACCCCAGATACAACAGGAGGAAGCCACACACCCCAGATACAGCAGGAGGTAGCCACACACCCCAGATACAGCAGGAGGTAGCCACACACCCCAGATACAGCAGGAGGTAGCCACACACCCCAGATACAGCAGGAGGAAGCCACACACCCCAGATACAACAGGAGGAAGCCACACACCCCAGATACAGCAGGAGGAAGCCACACACCCCAGATACAACAGGAGGAAGCCACACACCCCAGATACAACAGGAGGAAGCCACACACCCCAGATACAACAGGAGGTAGCCACACACCCCAGATACAGCAGGAGGAAGCCACACACCCCAGATACAACAGGAGGTAGCCACACACCCCAGATACAGCAGGAGGTAGCCACACACCCCAGATACAGCAGGAGGTAGCCACACACCCCAGATACAGCAGGAGGTAGCCACACACCCCAGATACAGCAGGAGAAAGCCACACACCCCAGATACAACAGGAGGAAGCCACACCCCCCAGATACAACAGGAGGAAGCCACACCCCCCAGATACAGCAGGAGGAAGCCACACACCCCAGATACAGCAGGAGGAAGCCACACACCCCAGATACAGCAGGAGGAAGCCACACACCCACGATACAGCAGAGAAAAAAAAAGGGAAATTTTGGCAGCACATCTATGACTCTGTTCACACTGCAGGTTGCACGCTGCTTGTGGCTTAAGTACAGACAAAAAAGAAAAGGTGCAACAGCAACCCACAGGTGCAAGGGCTTACCCATGTCCCAAGGCTGCTATAAAGGAGATCATTTGGCTCCTATCTGCCCAGTTGTAGCTTATTCAGCCCAGGAGAGGCCATTGCTAGTGTGAGGATGCTGGAGTAGGGACCGTGTCTCTGAGGACGCCTTAACGGTGGCGACATGGTACACTCTGTAACGTGGTGACATGCTACACTCTGTAACGTGGCGACATGGTACACTCTGTAACGTGGTGACATGGTACACTCTGTAACGTGGTGACATGGTACACTGTAACGTGGTGACATGGTACACTCTGTAACGTGGTGACATGGTACACTCTATAACGTGGTGACATGGTACACTCTATAACGTGGTGACATGGTACACTCTATAACGTGGTGACATGGTACACTCTGTAACGTGGTGACATGGTATACTCTGTAACGTGGCGACATGGTATACTCTATAACGTGGCGACATGGTACACTCTGTAACGTGGTGACATGGTACACTCTGTAACGTGGCGACATGGTACACTCTGTAACGGTGGCGACATGGTACACTCTAACTGTGGTGACATGGTACACTCTGTAATGTGGTGACATGGTACACTCTGTAACGTGGTGACATGGTACACTCTGTAACGTGGTGACATGGTACACTCTGTAACGTGGTGACATGGTACACTCTGTAACATGGCGACATGGTACACTCTGTAACGTGGCGACATGATACACTCTGTAACGTGGTGACATGGTACACTCTATAACAGTGGTGACATGGTACACTCTATAACGGTGGCGACATGGTACACTCTGTAACGTGGTGACATGGTACACTCTGTAACGTGGTGACATGGTACACTCTATAACAGTGGCGACATGGTACACTCTATAACGGTGGCGACATGGTACACTCTGTAACGTGGTGACATGGTACACTCTATAACAGTGGCAACATGGTACACTCTGTAACGTGGTGACATGGTACACTCTGTAACGTGGCGACATGGTACACTCTATAACGGTGGCGACATGGTACACTCTATAACTGGCGACATGGTACACTCTATAACTGGCGACATGGTACACTCTATAACGGTGGCGACATGGTACACTCTGTAACGTGGTGACATGGTACACTCTGTAACGTGGTGACATGGTACACTCTGTAACGTGGCGACATGGTACACTCTATAACGGTGGCGACATGGTACACTCTGTAACGTGGTGACATGGTACACTCTGTAACGTGGTGACATGGTACACTGTAACATGGCGACATGGTACACTCTGTAACGGTGGCGACATGGTACACTCTAACTGTGGTGACATGGTACACTCTGTAATGTGGTGACATGGTACACTCTGTAACGTGGTGACATGGTACACTCTGTAACGTGGCGACATGATACACTCTGTAACGTGACAGAACAACTCAAAACTAAATTAGTGCCTTTACAAATCGGGGATACCCGGCTATTTCCAAACTTGGTCTTAAACCCACAGAGGGCCAGCAGCCCAAACAAACCGGGATGACCCCGACTAACTAATAAAACGTAACTTTTATTATATTAAATAATGAAAAAATAATCAGGTGAGAAATAAGGGTTTAAAAACACTACTCCACAGTCAGAACTGTATGTATATGAATCCACTGACAGTGGTAATAATTAGTGTCTATGTTGGCTGCAGTCCAACAAGAACAATGTGACCGTGGTAGTAACATGGCGACATGGTACACTCTGTAACGTGGCGACATGATACACTCTGTAACGTGGTGACATGGTACACTCTATAACAGTGGCGACATGGTACACTCTATAACGGTGGCGACATGGTACACTCTGTAACGTGGTGACATGGTACACTCTGTAACGTGGTGACATGGTACACTCTATAACGGTGGCGACATGGTACACTCTGTAACGTGGTGACATGGTACACTCTATAACAGTGGCAACATGGTACACTCTGTAACGTGGTGACATGGTACACTCTGTAACGTGGCGACATGGTACACTCTATAACGGTGGCGACATGGTACACTCTATAACTGGCGACATGGTACACTCTATAACGGTGGCGACATGGTACACTCTGTAACGTGGTGACATGGGACACTCTGTAACGTGGTGACATGGTACACTCTGTAACGTGGTGACATGGTACACTCTGTAACGTGGCGACATGGTACAGTCTATAACGGTGGCGACATGGTACACTCTGTAACGTGGTGACATGGTACACTCTGTAACGTGGTGACATGGTACACTGTAACATGGCGACATGGTACACTCTGTAACGGTGGCGACATGGTACACTCTAACTGTGGTGACATGGTACACTCTGTAATGTGGTGACATGGTACACTCTGTAACGTGGTGACATGGTACACTCTGTAACATGGCGACATGGTACACTCTGTAACGTGGCGACATGATACACTATGTAACGTGGTGACATGGTACACTCTATAACAGTGGCGACATGGTACACTCTATAACGGTGGCGACATGGTACACTCTGTAACGTGGTGACATGGTACACTCTGTAACGTGGTGACATGGTACACTCTATAACAGTGGCGACATGGTACACTCTATAATGGTGGCGACATGGTACACTCTGTAACGTGGTGACATGGTACACTCTGTAACGTGGCGACATGGTACACTCTATAACGGTGGCGACATGGTACACTCTATAACTGGCGACATGGTACACTCTATAACTGGCGACATGGTACACTCTATAACGGTGGCGACATGGTACACTCTGTAACGTGGTGACATGGTACACTCTGTAACGTGGTGACATGGTACACTCTGTAACGTGGCGACATGGTACACTCTATAACGGTGGCGACATGGTACACTCTATAACGGTGGCGACATGGTACACTCTGTAACGTGGTGACATGGTACACTCTGTAACGTGGTGACATGGTACACTCTATAACGTGGTGACATGGGACACTCTGTAACGGTGGCGACATGGTACACTCTGTAACGTGGGGACATGGGACACTCTGTAACGGTGGCGACATGGTACACTCTGTTTCATCAAATAGTTTGCTAAGATCCTCACTTTTCTAAAAAAAAAATTATATTTTAATTTTCAATATCTACAGAGTGGGTGTTTACTGTGTGTACGCTGGGAGGAGTATATACGATAAGCCCTTGCACCTGTGGGTTGCTGTCGCACCTTTTGTTTTTTGCCTGTACTTAAGCCACAAGCAGCGTGCAACCTGCAGTGTGAACAGAGTCATAGATGTGCTGCCAAAATTTCCCTTTTTTTTTTAACCTGTCATATATCCGTCAGTGGTTCCAGAATGTCTCCAGTTAAGGAAACCACCCAAGCAACTACGTTAAGACCTGTGATGGGTCTCTGTGGTGTTTTTTGGTTGATCTCCCATCAACCATCATCCCTTTTTACTGTTATGTAGAGGTCAGGAGATACATGATACCTGTCATATATCTGTCTGTGCTTCCAGACTGCTGACACTGTTATATAGAGGAGACATGTGGGACCTGTCGTCTATCTGTCTGTGCTTCCAGACTGCTGACACTGTTATATAGAGGAGACATGTGGGACCTGTCGTCTATCTGCTGACACTGTTATATAGAGGTCAGGAGACACATGGGCCCTGTCATATATCTGTCTGTGTTTTCAGACTGCTGGCATTGTTATATAGAGATCAGGACACATCATACCTGTCATACATCTGTCTGTGCTTCCAGACTGCTGATACTGTTATATAGAGGTCAGGAGACACATGGGACCACTCATATATCTGTCTGTGCTTCCAGACTGCTGACACTGTTACATAGAGGTCATGAGACATGTGGTACCTGCCATATATTTGTCTGTGCTTCCAGATTGCTGACACTGTTATATAGAGGTCAGGAGACATATGATACCTGTCATATATCTGTCTGTGCTTCCAGACTGCTGACACTGTTATATAGAGGTCAGGAGACACCTGTCTGTGCTTCCAGACTGCTGAGAATGTTATATAGAGGTCAAGAGACACATGGGACTTGGCAACTATCTGTCTGTACTTCCAGACTGCTGATACTTATATAGAGACACATGGGACCTGCCATCTATCTGTATGTGCTTCCAGACTGATGACACTGTTATATAGAGACACAAGGGACCTGTCATCTATCTGTATGTGCTTCCAGACTGATGACACTGTTATACAGAGACACAAGGGACCTGTCATCTATCTGTCTGTGCTTCCAGACTGCTGACACTGTTATATAGAGGTCAGGAGACACATGATACTTGTCATATATCTGTCTGTGCTTCCAGACTGCTGACACTTATATAGAGGTCAGGAGACACATGGGACCCCTCATATATCTGTCTGTGCTTCCAAACCGCTGACACTGTTATATAGATGTCAGGAGACACATGAGCCCTGTCGTATCTGTCTGTGTTACCAGACTGCTGACACTTTTATATAGAGATCAGGATACGTTAAACCTGTCATTTATATGTCTGTGCTTCCAGACTGCTGACACTGTTATATAGAGGTCAGGAGACACATGGGACCCCTCATATCTGTCTGTGCTTCCAGACTGCTGATAATATTATATAGAGGTCGAGACACATGGGACCCCTCATATATCTGTCTGTGCTTCCAGACTGCTGACACTGTTATATAGAGGTCAGGAGACATGCAATATCTGCCATATATCTGTATGTGCTTCCAGGATGTAGGAAATGCTTCTATTCTCTGGTGTACAGTGTGGCACCTGAGCTCCCGATCTGCTGAGGGCTGTAATGTCTCCTTGCTCCTCATCCCTCTCCCTTCTCGCTGTCTGTCAGTCAGGCATGGATGGAAGGGGAGGAGGTATCCAGCTTACAGCTTTTCAGCAGCTTCTGAAAGCCTCTCTGACCATTTACATTGGATAATAAAAGCATTGTGTATGTTCTGGGAGCACAGACAGATATATGACAGGTCCCATGTGTCTCCTTGTCATAAAGCCAGGGCCACATCATAAGTTTGGTCTCAGCCGTGAGCTTCTCCCCACTTGTTCTAGAATTAGGGCTAGAACCCCCAAACAGTGACCAATCAGAACCCCCAGACTGTGCTGCAGTTCTGTCCACTATGTGATGTATATGGGACCTATGGCTGGTCCCTGCACTATGTGATATATATGTGACCGATGGCTGGTCCCTGCACTATGTGATATATATGTGACCGATGGCTGGTCCCTGCACTATGTGATATATATGGGACCTATGGCTGGTCCGGGCACTATGTGATATACACTCACCGGCCACTTTATTAGGTACACCTGTCCAACTGCACGTTACCACTTAATTTCTAATCAGCCAATCACATGGCGGCAACTCAGTGCATTTAGGCATGTAGACATGGTCAAGACAATCTCCTGCAGTTCAAACCGAGCATCAGTATGGGGAAGAAAGGTGATTTGAGGGCCTTTGAACGTGGCATGGTTGTTGGTGCCAGAAGGGCTGGTCTGAGTATTTCAAAAACTGCTGATCTACTGGGATTTTCACGCACAACCATCTCTAGGGTTTACAGAGAATGGTCCGAAAAAGAAAAAACCATCCAGTGAGCGGCAGTTCTGTGGGCGGAAATGCCTTGTTGATGCCAGAGGTCAGAGGAGAATGGGCAGACTGGTTCCAGCTGATAGAAAGGCAACAGTGACTCAAATAGCCAACCGTTACAACCAAGGTAGGCAGAAGAGCATCTCTGAACGCACAGTACGGCCAACTTTGAGGCAGATGGGCTACAGCAGCAGAAGACCACACCGGGGGCCACTCCGCTCAGCTAAGAACAGGAAACTGAGGCTACAATTTGCACAAGCTCATCGAAATTGGACAGTAGAAGATTGGAAAAACGTTGCCTGGTCTGATGAGTCTCGATTTCTGCTGCGACATTCGGATGGTAGGGTCAGAATTTGGCGTCAACAACATGAAAGCATGGATCCATCCTGCCTTGTATCAGCGGTTCAGGCTGGCGGGGGTGGTGTCATGGTGTGGGGAATATTTTCTTGGCACTCTTTGGGCCCCTTGGTACCAATTGAGCATGGTTGCAACGCCACAGCCTACCTGAGTATTGTTGCTGACCATGTCCATCCCTTTATGACCACAATGGACCCAACATCTGATGGCGACTTTCAGCAGGATAATGCGCCATGTCATAAAGCTAGAATCATCTCAGACTGGTTTCTTGAACATGACAATGAGGTCACTGTACTCCAATGGCCTCCACAGTCACCAGATCTCAATCCAATAGAGCATCTTTGGGATGTGGTGGAACGGGAGATTGGCATCATGGATGTGCAGCCGACAAATCTGCGGCAACTGTGTGATGTCATCATGTCACTATGGACCAAAATCTCTGAGGAAGCTTCCAGCACCTTGTTGTATCTATGCCACCAAGAATTGGGGCAGTTCTGAAGGCAAAAGGGGGTCCAACCCGTTACTAGCATGGTGCACCTAATAAAGTGGCCGGTGAGTGTATATGGGACCTATGGCTGGTCAGGGCACTATGTGATGTATATGGGACCTATAGCCGGTCCGGGCACTATGTGATATATATGGAACCTATGGTAGGTCCGGGCACTATGTGATATATATGGGACCTATGGCCGGTCCCAGCACTATGTGATATATATGTGACCTATGGCTGGTCCGGGCACTATGTGATGTATATGGGACCTATGGCTGGTCCAGGCACTATGTGATGTATATGGGACCTATGACCGGTCCGTGCACTATGTATGTATATGTGACCTATGGTCGGTCCCTGCACTATGTGATATATATGGGACCTATGGCCGATCCCTGCACTATGTGATATATATGGGACCTATGGTCGGTCCCTGCACTATGTGATGTATATGGGACCTATGGCCGGTCCGGGCGCTATGTGATGTATATGGGACCTATGGCCGGTCCCTGCACTATGTGATGTATATATGACCTATGGCTGGTCCGGGCACTATGTGATGTATATGGGATTTATAGCCGGTCCGGGCACTATGTGATGTATATGGGACCTATGGCCGATCCCAGCACTATGTGATATATATGGGACCTATGGCTGGTCCCTGCACTATGTGATGTATATGTGACCTATGGTCGGTCCCTGCACTATGTGATGTATATGGGACCTATGGCCGGTCCGTGCACTATGTGATGTATATGGGACCTATGGCCGGTCCGTGCACTATGTGATGTATATGGGACCTATGACCGGTCCGTGCACTATGTCTGTATATGTGACCTATGGTCGGTCCCTGCACTATGTGATATATATGGGACCTATGGCCGGTCCCTGCACTATGTGATATATATGTGACCTATGGTCGGTCCCTGCACTATATGATGTATATAGGACCTATGGCCGGTCTGGGCGCTATATGATGTATATGGGACCTATGGCCGGTCTGGGCGCTATGTGATGTATATGGGACCTATAGCCGGTCCGGGCACTATGTGATATATATGGAGCCTATGGCCGGTCTGGGTACAATGTAATATATATATGTGACCTATGGCCGGTCCGGGCACTATGTGATGTATATGTGACCCATGGCCGGTCCCTGCACTATGTGATGTATATGTGACCTATGGTCGGTCCCTGCACTATGTGATATATATGTGACCTATGGCCGGTCCGTGCACTATGTGATATATATGGGACCTATGGCCGGTCTGGGTATTATGTGATATATATGGGACCTATGGCCGGTCGGGCACTATGTGATATATATGGGACCTATAGCCGGTCGGGCACTATGTGATATATATGGGACCTATGGCCGGTCCTTGCACTATGTGATGTATATGGAACCTATGGCCGGTCCCTGCACTATGTGATATATATGGGACCTATGGCCGTCCGGGCCCTATGTGATGTATATAGGACCTATGGCCGGTCCGAGCACTATGTGATATATATGGGACCTATGGCCGGTCCGTGCACTCAGGGGCGGTCTTGGCATTTCTGGGGCCCCCCCCCCCTCGACACGCACTCCACAACAATAGACCGCTGTGTGCTGCCCCCAGTAGTATATACCCCTTGTGCGCAGCCGCCACTAGTATATACCGCTTGTGTGCTTCCCCTCAGTAGTATATACCCCTTGTGTGCTTCTCCCAGTAGTGTATAGACACCTGTGTGTTCCCCTAGTTATACATAGCCCCCGTGTGCTCCATAAAAGTATATAGACCTCCTGTGGGCTGTCCCAGTTGTATATAAACCCCCTGTGTGCTGCCCCCAGTCGTATATACCCCGTGTGCTGCCCCCAGTCGTATATACCCCGTGTGCTGCCCCCAGTTGCATATACCCCCTGTGTGCTCCCCCACTTGTATATAGCCCCCCTGTGTGCTCCCTCAGTGGTATGTAGCCCCCCTGTGTGCTCCCCCACTTGGATATAGACCTCCTGTGTGCTCCCCCACTTGGATTTAGACCCCTGTGTGCTCCTCCAGTAGTATATAAACCCCCTGTGTGGTTCCCCCAGTAGTATATAGACCCCTGTGTGCTCCACCAGTATTATATAGATCCCTGTGTGCTTCCCCAGTAGTATATAGACCACTGTGTGCTCCCCCACTTGGATATAGACCTCCTGTGTGCTTCCTCTAGTAGTATACAGACCCCTGTGTGCTCCCCCAGTTATATATAGACCCCTGTGTGCTCCCCGTTATATATAGACCCCCTGTGTGCTGCCCCCAGTAGTATTTAGACCCCCTGTGTGCCCCACCAGTAGTATATAGACCCTCTGTGTGTTCCCCCAGTAGTATATAGACCCCCTGTGTGCCCCGCCAGTAGTATATAGACCTCTATGTGCTCCTCCAGTAGTATATAGACCCCCTGTGTGCTGCCCCAGTAGTATATAGACCCCCTGTGTGCTGCCCCAGTAGTATATAGACCCCTGTGTGCCCCCCCAGTTATATATAGACCCCCTGTTTGCTGCCTCAGCAGTATATGGACCCCCTGTGTGCCCCACCAGTAGTATTTAGACTCCTGTGTGTTCCCCCAGTAGTATATAGACCCCCTGTGTGCCCCACCAGTAGTATATAGACCCCTGTGTGTTCCCCCAGTAGTATATAGAGCCCCTGCGGAAGATTTATTAAAGGGTGTAAAATTTAGACTGGTGCAAACTACCCACAGCAGCCAATCACAGCTCAGCTTTAGGCAGGGCTGAAAGGAAAGAGGACCTGTGATTGGTTGCTGTGGGCAGTTTGCACCAGTCTAAATTTTACACCCTTTGATAAATCCCCCCCCCCCCGTGTGCCCCACCAGTAGTATATAGACCCCCTGTGTGCTACCCCAGTAGTATATAGCCCCCCTGTGTGCTCCCCCACTTGGATATAGACCTCCTGTGTGCTCCCCCAGTTGTATATAGACCCCATTCTGCTGCCCCAAGTAGTATATAGACCCCCTGTGTGCTGACACAAGTAGTATATAGACCACTCTGTGAAGCCCCAGTAGTCTATAGCCCCCCTGTGTGCTCCCCCAGTTATATATAGCCCCACTGTGTGCTCCCCCCCCCATTTATATAGACCCCCGCTGTGCGCTCCCCCAGTTACACAGGCCCCTGTGTGCTCCCCCTCCCATATAGTATATAACACAATAAAACAAACACTTATACTCACCTGGGTCCGGGCGTCTTCTCTTCTCTTCACTCTTGTGGCCGCAAGGGTTTTCCCTGCGGTCACAAGAGGCCGCGCTCCCCTTGTCCTGGCGCCGATGCTCCAGTGATGTCACTGGAGCACCGACACCACAAGGACAGAGCGGCCACTTGTGACCGCAGGGAAAAGACTTCCTGCGGCCACAAGAGTGACTGACAGGAAGGGAGCCAATGTCTCCCGCCCTGTCAGTGCTGCTGATGCATGTAACTGTGAGCGCTCATTACGAGTGCTCATAGTTACAGTTCAGATCACAGCAGCTAGCAGGGCACAAGAGAAGAGTGGGGCGTGGGGGCCCCCCTGGATGTTGGGGGCCCCAAGCGATTGCTTGGGGTGCTTGGTGCCGAAGACCGCTACTGCGTGCACTATGTAATATATATGGGACCCAGGGTCGGTCCCTGCACTATGTGATGTATGTGTGACCTATGACCGGTCTGGGTACTATGTAATATATATGGGACCTAGGGCCGGTCCAGACACTATGTGATATATATGGGACCCATGGCCGGTCTGGGCACTATGTGATGTATATGGGACCTATGGCCGGTCCGTGCACTATGTGATGTATATGGGACCTATGGCCGGTCAGAGCACTATGTGATATATATATATGTGACCTATGGCCGGTCTGGGTACTATGTGATGTATATGTGACCTATGGCCGGTCTGGGCACCATGTGATATATATGTGATATATATGGGCCGGTCTGGGCACCATGTGATATATATGTGATATATATGGGCCGGTCTGGGCACCATGTGATATATATGTGATATATATGGGCCGGTCTGGGCACCATGTGATATATATGTGATATATATGGGCCGGTCTGGGCACCATGTGATATATATGTGCCGGTCTGGGCACTATGTGATATATATGGGCCGGTCTGGGTACTATGTGATGTATATGTGACCTATGGCCGGTCTGGGCACCATGTGATATATATGTGATATATATGGGCCGGTCTGGGCACCATGTGATATATATGTGATATATATGGGCCGGTCTGGGCACCATGTGATATATATGTGATATATATGGGCCGGTCTGGGCACCATGTGATATATATGTGATATATATGGGCCGGTCTGGGCACCATGTGATATATATGTGCCGGTCTGGGCACTATGTGATATATATGGGCCGGTCTGGGCACTATGTGATATATATGGGCCGGTCTGGGCACCATGTGATATATATGTGATATATATGGGCCGGTCTGGGCACCATGTGATATATATGTGATATATATGGGCCGGTCTGGGCACCATGTGATATATATGGGCCGGTCTGGGCACCATGTGATATATATGTGATATATATGGGCCGGTCTGGGCACCATGTGATATATATGTGATATATATGGGCCGGTCTGGGCACCATGTGATATATATGTGATATATATGGGCCGGTCTGGGCACCATGTGATATATATGGGCCGGTCTGGGCACTATGTGATATATATGGGCCGGTCTGGGCACCATGTGATATGTATGTGATATATATGGGCCGGTCTGGGCACCATGTGATATATATGTGATATATATGGGCCGGTCTGGGCACCATGTGATATATATGGGCCAGTTTGGGCACTATGTGATATATATGGGCCGGTCTGGGCACTATGTGATATATATGGGCCGGTCTGGGCACCATGTGATATATATGTGATATATATGGGCCGGTCTGGGCACCATGTGATATATATGTGATATATATGGGCCGGTCTGGGCACCATGTGATATATATGGGCTGGTCTGGGCACTATGTGATATATATGGGCCGGTCTGGGCACCATGTGATATATATGGGCCGGTCTGGGCACCATGTGATATATATGGGCCGGTCTGGGCACTATGTGATATATATGGGCCGGTCTGGGCAGTATGTGATATATATGGGCCGGTCTGGGCACCATGTGATATATATGTGATATATATGGGCTGGTCTGGGCACCATGTGATATATATGGGCCAGTTTGGGCACTATGTGATATATATGGGCCGGTCTGGGCACTATGTGATATATATGGGCCGGTCTGGGCACCATGTGATATATATGTGATATATATGGGCCGGTCTGGGCACCATGTGATATATATGTGATATATATGGGCCGGTCTGGGCACCATGTGATATATATGGGCCGGTCTGGGCACCATGTGATATATATGTGATATATATGGGCCGGTCTGGGCACCATGTGATATATATGTGATATATATGGGCCGGTCTGGTCACCATGTGATATATATGTGATATATATGGGCCGGTCTGGGCACCATGTGATATATATGGGCCGGTCTGGGCACCATGTGATATATATGTGATATATATGGGCCGGTCTGGGCACCATGTGATATATATGTGATATATATGGGCCGGTCTGGGCACCATGTGATATATATGGGCCGGTCTGGGCACCATGTGATATATATGGGCCGGTCTGGGCACTATGTGATATATATGGGCCGGTCTGGGCACCATGTGATATATATGTGATATATATGGGCTGGTCTGGGCACCATGTGATATATATGTGATATATATGGGCCGGTCTGGGCACTATGTGATATATATGGGCTGGTCTGGGCACCATGTGATATATATGGGCCGGTCTGGGCACTATATGAGCTGCTGTCAGCGCTGCTGGAAACCCAGAACAATGAAAACACAAAAACCCTCAAAATATAGAAATAATTTTTTATTATTATGTTTATTAAAATTTCTTTATTGTTGAATATTTCCCAACAAATCGCAAGAAATAGCCGTATTGTGAGGCTCCAGGATCGGGTCCGGCCCTCGTCTTCTCGTTCTATGAGCTCCAGATAATCCTAAAATATGACGGGATTACAGCGTAGTCGGCATGAAGTCTGATGAAGAGGAGATGTGAGGAGGTGCTGACCGGCGCTATGTCCCCCTGGAGAGGAAGAAAGGACACAGAGTCATCACCGTCCATTACTGGGATATACTGGATGAAGGTCTGAACAGGGGGACCCCACTTATCCTTAGTATAAAGGGACTGCAACCACCCCCTCCCCTCTCACTGATATCCCTGCACCGGCCGTACATAAGGGACCTGCGGCACCGGCCGTACATAAGGGACCTGCGACACCGGCCGTACATAAGGGACCTGCGGCACCGGTCGTACATAGGGGACCTGCGGCACCGGCCGTACATTGGGGACCTGCGGCACCGGTCGCACATAGGGAACCTGCGGCACCGGCCGTACATAGGGAACCTGCGGCACCGGCCGTACATAGGGAACCTGCGGCACCGGCTGTACATAGGGAACCTGCGGCACTGGCCGTACATAGGGAACCTGCGGCACTGGTCGTACATAGGGGACCTGCAGCACCGGCCAGCATAGGGCACCTGCGGCACTGGCTGTACATAGGGGACCCGCGGCACCGGCCGTACCTACATGGATGACAGTGGATGGACCTGACCTGTAATACCAGACGGGGCCCATGGATGATAGGGGACGGACCTGGCCTGTAATACCAGACTGGGCCCATGGATGATAGGGGACGGACCTGACCTGTAATACCAGACGGGGCCCATGGATGATAGGGGACGGACCTGACCTGTAATACCAGACGGGGCCCATGGATGATAGGGGACGGACCCGACCTGTAATACCAGACGGGGCCCATGGATGATAGGGGACGGACCTGACCTGTAATACCAGACGGGGCCCATGGATGATAGGGGACGCACCTGACCTGTAATACCAGACGGGGCCCATGGATGATAGGGGACGGACCTGACCTGTAATACCAGACGGGGCCCATGGATGATAGGGGACGGACCTGACCTGTAATACCAGACGGGGCCCATGGCATGGATGATAGGGGACGGACCTGACCTGTAATACCAGACGGGGCCCATGGATGATAGGGGACGCACCTGACCTGTTTCCTGAACAGCTCTATATGAGAGAAGCTCAATAAAACATTTTGGCCACTAGATGTCGCTCACGCCCAGAAGACGATCGGGTACCACTTACTGCTCCGCAGAGCGTCCTGATGGGGGGCGAGGTGGGGGCCGCTCCCTCGTATATCTGCAGATAGTTTCTCCCACAGTCTCCTGGGTCATCGATGCTGAATGCAGCGAAGCTTATGGCGACCGCCCTGCCCAGCGGAGCCGATATCGTCCACTCACAGTCCGTATTGTTGCTGTAACTTGCAGGATATCCAGGACTGGTAAATGAGCCGTGGTCCCCGGAGAACGTCCCTCCACAACCTGCAGATGACATTATTATGCTTCTATACTACGTGTGAGGGCAGGAATACGGACGGATTTAGTTACACGGACAGGACGGATCATCGGTCAGATCTTATAGGTCAGGGGTAGACAACAACTCCCATCATGCCTGGAGAGCGCGAGGTTCCCGACCCCCAGCATAGGCCTCACAGACCTGACTGATTGGCTCCAAAGTCACAGTGAAGAGTGACCACATATAGTGGATAGCTGTCACTTGTAGTCCCTCCCCCATAGCTGTCACTTGTAGTCCCCCCCAATAGCTGTCACTTGTAGTCCCCCCATAGCTCTCACTTGTAGTCCCCCCCATAGCTCTCACTTGTAATCTCCCCCCCATAGCTGTCACTTGTAGTCCCCCCTATAGCTGTCACTTGTAGTCCCCCCCAATAGCTGTCACTTGTAGTCCCCCCCATAGCTGTCACTTGTAGTCGCCCCCATAGCTGTCACTTGTAGTCGCCCCCCCTAAGCTGTCACTTGTAGTCCCCCCATAGCTGTCACTTGTAGTCCCTCCCCATAGCTGTCACTTGTAGTCCCCCCCATAGCTGTCACTTGTAGTCCCCCCATAGCTGTCACTTGTAGTCCCCCATAGCTGTCACTTGTAGTCCCCCCATAGCTGTCACTTGTAGTCTCCCCCCATAGCTGTCACTTGTAGTCCCCCCTATAGCTGTCACTTGTAGTCCCCCCCATTGCTGTCACTTGTAGTCCCCCCCATAGCTGTCACTTGTAGTCCCCCCCATAGCTGTCACTTGTAGTCCCCCCCATAGCTGTCACTTGTAGTCCCCCCCATAGCTGTCACTTGTAGTCCCCCCCATAGCTGTCACTTGTAGTACTCCCCCATAGCTCTCACTTGTAGTCCCCCCATAGCTGTCACTTGTAGTCCCCCATAGCTGTCACTTGTAGTCCCCCCATAGCTGTCACTTGTAGTCTCCCCCCATAGCTGTCACTTGTAGTCCCCCCTATAGCTGTCACTTGTAGTCCCCCCCCCATTGCTGTCACTTGTAGTCCCCCCCATAGCTGTCACTTGTAGTCCCCCCCATAGCTGTCACTTGTAGTCCCCCCATAGCTGTCACTTGTAGTCCCCCCATAGCTATCACTTGTAGTCCCCCCATAGCTGTCACTTGTAGTCCCCCCTATAGCTGTCACTTGTAGTCCCCCCCATTGCTGTTACTTGTAGTCCCCCCCATAGCTCTCACTTGTAGTCCCCCCCATAGCTCTCACCTGTAGTCCCCCCCATAGCTGTCACTTGTAGTCCCCCCCATAGCTGTCACTCGTAGTCCCCCCCCATTGCTGTCACTTGTAGTCCCCCCCCCATTGCTGTCACTTGTAGTCCCCCCCATAGCTTTCACTTGTAGTCCCCCCCATAGCTGTCACTTGTAGTCCCCCCATAGCTGTCACTTGTAGTCCCCCCCATTGCTGTCACTTGTAGTCCTCCCCATAGCTGTCACTTGTAGTCCCCCCATAGCTGTCACTTGTAGTCTTCCCCCATAGCTTTCACTTGTAGTCCCCCCCATAGCTGTCACTTGTAGTCCCCCCATAGCTGTCACTTGTAGTCTTCCCCCATAGCTGTCACTTGTAGTCCCCCCCATAGCTGTCACTTGTAGTCCCCCGTTATAGCTTCTCACTTGTAGTCCCCCCATAGCTGTCACTTGTAGTCCCCCGTTATAGCTGTCACTT
Organism: Dendropsophus ebraccatus; assembly: GCA_027789725.1. Classification (NCBI taxonomy): domain Eukaryota; kingdom Metazoa; phylum Chordata; class Amphibia; order Anura; family Hylidae; genus Dendropsophus; species Dendropsophus ebraccatus. The sequence goes on along the minus strand of JAQFWZ010000015.1, from coordinate 1,284,239 downwards.
GTAGTCCCCCCCATAGCTGTCACTTGTAGTCCCCCGTTATAGCTGTCACTTGTAGTCCCCCACCACCCGATTTACCTTTTGGAGACGACGTCCAAGTGATTTCATATCCATTTCCAGAAGTCAGAACATCAGATTTGAAAAGCAGATGAAGAAGGTTATTCTTAGGAAATATGGGGTCAGGGAGCGCGGTGCCGCAGTACTGACCGAGCAGCGGAGAGTGGCGGCTGCTGCCATTCCTCACCTGCAAATCACCAAAGAGGAGACACCGGTCAATCTCATATAGGTGGACATTAAAGGAGAACTCCAGAGAAAATTTTCTTCTTTCAGATCAACTGGTTTCAGAAAGTTATATAGATTTGTAATTTACTTCTATTAAAAAACTAGTCTTCCAGTACTTATCAGCTGCTGTATGTCCTGCAGGAAGTGAAGGAGGAGAAGGCTCTCATTCATATCTATGGAGTTGAGGAGGAGGAGGAGGCTTTCATTCATATCTATGGAGTAGAGGAGGAGGCTCTCATTCATATCTATGGAATATAGGAGGAGGAGGCTCTCATTCATATCTATGGAATATAGGAGGAGGAGGCTCTCATTCATATCTATGGAATATAGGAGGAGGAGGAGGCTCTCATTCATATCTATGGAGTATAGGAGGAGGAGGCTCTCATTCATATCTATGGAGTATAGGAGGAGGAGGCTCTCATTCATATCTATGGAATATAGGAGGAGGAGGCTCTCATTCATATCTATGGAGTATAGGAGGAGGAGGCTCTCATTCATATCTATGGAATATAGGAGGAGGAGGCTCTCATTCATATCTATGGAATATAGGAGGAGGAGGCTCTCATTCATATCTATGGAGTATAGGAGGAGGAGGCTCTCATTCATATCTATGGAATATAGGAGGAGGAGGAGGAGGCTCTCATTCATATCTATGGAATATAGGAGGAGGAGGAGGCTCTCATTCATATCTATGGAGTATAGGAGGAGGAGGCTCTCATTCATATCTATGAAGTATAGGAGGAGGAGGCTCTCATTCATATCTATGGAGTATAGGAGGAGGAGGCTCTCATTCATATCTATGGAATATAGGAGGAGGAGGAGGCTCTCATTCATATCTATGGAGTATAGGAGGAGGAGGCTCTCATTCATATCTATGAAGTATAGGAGGAGGAGGCTCTCATTCATATCTATGAAGTATAGGAGGAGGAGGCTCTCATTCATATCTATGGAGTATAGGAGGAGGAGGCTCTCATTCATATCTATGGAGTATAGGTGGGGGAGGAGGCTCTCATTCATATCTATGGAATATAGGAGGAGGAGGAGGCTCTCATTCATATCTATGAAGTATAGGAGGAGGAGGCTCTCATTCATATCTATGGAATATAGGAGGAGGCTCTCATTCATATCTATGGAGTATAGGAGGAGGAGGCTCTCATTCATATCTATGGAATATAGGAGGAGGAGGAGGCTCTCATTCATATCTATGGAATATAGGAGGAGGAGGAGGCTCTCATTCATATCTATGAAGTATAGGAGGAGGAGGCTCTCATTCATATCTATGGAATATAGGAGGAGGAGGAGGCTCTCATTCATATCTATGGAATATAGGAGGAGGAGGCTCTCATTCATATCTATGGAGTATAGGAGGAGGAGGCTCTCATTCATATCTATGGAATATAGGAGGAGGAGGAGGAGGAGGAGATTGTCATCCATGGAGACCGGTCGGGGACAATACAAGGAGGAGGTTTTTCTTACTTCTAAGTAGTCATAACATCCAAATGCTTCTAGATGGAATGAATGGAAGAAGAGCGATATGGAGTGGTTCTCGGGCGCTCGGAGGACGACCTCACACTCCACCCGGCGAGGATACGACTGCGGCCAGCCGGGACTCTTCAGGTAACCGAACGACTGGTTGTATTCCCGGCTACAGTCTGCGGTGAAAGGGGAAAGGATGGCGGTAACCAGATGGTAAATATACTGGGGGGGGGGGGCGTTGTATATATTATATGTGTCATATAATACCAGGTATAAGGTTACCGCTATATCATATACTTTACATGTCATATACAGAAGGGAACGGGCCTCCAATATGGAACATGTGTTACCGGGGAACGGGCCTCCAATAAGGAATGTGTGTGACCTGGGAACGGGCCTCCAATATGGAACGTATGTAACCTGGGAACGGGCCTCCAATAAGGAATGTGTGTGACCGGGGAACGGGCCTCCAATATGGAACGTATGTAACCTGGGAACGGGCCTCCAATAAGGAATGTGTGTTACCGAGGAACGGGCCTCCAATAAGGAATGTGTGTTACCGAGGAACGGGCCTCCAATATTGAACATGTGTTACCGGGGAACGGGCCTCCAATATGGAACATGTGTTACCGGGGAACGGGCCTCCAATAAGGAATGTGTGTGACCGGGGAACGGGCCTCCAACATGGAACATATGTAACCTGGGAACGGGCCTCCAATAAGGAATGTGTGTTACTGGGGAACGGGCCTCCAATAAGGAATGTGTGTTACCGGGAAACGGGCCTCCAATATGGAACATGTGTTACCGGGGAACGGGCCTCCAATATGGAATGTGTGTGACCGGGGAACGGGCCTCCAATATGGAATGTGTGTAACCGGGGAACGGGTCTCCAATATGGAACATGTGTGACCGGGGAACGGGCCTCCAATATGGAACGTGTGTTACCGGGGAACGGGCCTCCAATATGGAACGTGTGTGACCGGGGAACGGGCCTCCAATATGGAACGTGTGTGACCGGGGAACGGGCCTCCAATATGGAACGTGTGTTACCGAGGAACGGGCCTCCAATATGGAACATGTGTTACCGGGGAACGGGCCTCCAATAAGGAATGTGTGTTACCGAGGAACGGGCCTCCAATATGGAACATGTGTTACCGGGGAACGGGCCTCCAATAAGGAATGTGTGTTACCGAGGAACGGGCCTCCAATATGGAACATGTGTTACCGGGGAACGGGCCTCCAATATGGAACATGTGTTACCGGGGAACGGGCCTCCAATAAGGAATGTGTGTTACTGGGGAACGGGCCTCCAATATGGAATGTATGTTACCGGGAAACGGGCCTCCAATATGGAACATGTGTTACCGGGGAACGGGCCTCCAATATGGAATGTGTGTGACCGGGGAACGGGCCTCCAATATGGAATGTGTGTGACCGGGGAACGGGCCTCCAATATGGAACGTATGTAACCTGGGAACGGGCCTCCAATAAGGAATGTGTGTTACTGGGGAACGGGCGTCCAATAAGGAATGTATGTTACCGGGAAACGGGCCTCCAATATGGAACATGTGTTACCGGTGAACGGGCCTCCAATATGGAACATGTGTTACCGGGGAACGGGCCTCCAATATGGAATGTGTGTAACCGGGGAACGGGCCTCCAATATGGAACGTGTGTGACCGGGGAACGGGCCTCCAATATGGAACGTGTGTGACCGGGGAACGGGCCTCCAATATGGAACGTGTGTAACCTGGGAACGGGCCTCCAATATGGAATGTGTGTGACCGGGGAACGGGCCTCCAATATGGAACGTGTGTAACCGGGGAACGGGTCTCCAATATGGAACATGTGTGACCGGGGAACGGGCCTCCAATATGGAACGTGTGTTACGGGGAACGGGCCTCCAATATGGAACGTGTGTTACCGGGAAACGGGCCTCCAATATGGAACGTGTGTAACCTGGGAACGGGCCTCCAATATGGAACGTGTGTAACCGGGGAACGGGTCTCCAATATGGAACGTGTGTGACCGGGGAACGGGCCCCCAATATGGAACGTGTGTTACGGGGAACGGGCCTCCAATATGGAACGTGTGTTACGGGGAACGGGCCTCCAATATGGAACGTGTGTAACCGGGGAACGGGCCTCCAATATGAAACGTGTGTAACCTGGGAACGGGCCTCCAATATGGAACATGTGTTACCGGGGAACGGGCCTCCAATATGGAACGTGTGTTACGAGGAACGGGCCTCCAATATGGAACGTGTGTTACGGGGAACGGGCCTCCAATATGGAACGTGTGTGACCGGGGAACGGGCCTCCAATATGGAACGTGTGTGACCGGGGAACGGGCCTCCAATATGGAACGTGTGTGACCGGGGAACGGGCCTCCAATATGGAACGTGTGTTACCGGGGAACGGGCCTCCAATATGGAACGTGTGTTACCGGAGAATGGGCCTCCAATATGGAATGTGTGTTACCGGGGAACGGGCCTCCAATATGGAACGTGTGTTACGGGGAACGGGCCTCCAATATGGAACATGTGTTACCGGGGAACGGGCCTCTAATATGGAACGTGTGTGACCGGGGAACGGGCCTCCAATATGGAACGTGTGTAACCTGGGAACAGGCCTCCAATATGGAACGTGTGTAACCTGGGAACGGGTCTCCAATATGGAACGTGTGTAACCTGGGAACGGGCCTCCAATATGGAACGTGTGTAACCTGGGAACGGGCCTCCAATATGGAACGTGTGTAACCTAGGAATGGGCCTCGAATACAGACGTCTGCAAAATGGCTCAAATAACCTCTGACCCAAAAGGAAAAGCATCGTACTTGATGTCTGGTAAGTGAAGCTCAGTCCGTTGCCAGATAGATATTCCTGTGAGGTAAATGTTACCACAGCCGTGCGGCCGTAGGAGTAGAACTCCGGGATCTCGGCTATCTCATTGCCGCAGTATCTATGGCGCTGTCCCCGGTCACCCTGCAGAGAGGAGAGAAGACACAGATGGAGGATACGCAGCGGGAGGCCTCACCCCACCCTCCATGCACACTCCGTATCTATCATTATGATGCCAGGAGATTGGAATCATCTCTGCAGTACAGCCGCGCGGCCGTGTCAGTACAGTAGCACCAAGATTAACCTGGAGCTTCCAGCATCATAAGGATACATGACGCTGGGAGTTCCGTGATTCTGATCGGTAGTGCATCGTCTGTATATATGGACGGTGTGAACGTCCCCTTACTCTTGTGTTACCGGACTTACCACGGGGGCGTCCATAACCTCCAGGTAGTTGTTGGAGCAGTCTAGCCCAGCCGGGAGGCGGAAGGACTGGATCCGGACTCTCACATTCTCCTCCTCCGGAGAGTCAATGGTCCAGATGCAGCTTGTAAAGGGTGGATAGGCCTCGGGGTAGTTGGGGGAGGTGGTGGTTGTCGGGGAGGATGTTGCATTATAGATCCCTCCGCATAATACTGGAAGGAGGAAATTATCATCAGGACACCTGCTATACACTATGGGGGACATTTATTAAGTCCGCCGTTTTTTACGCCGGACTTAAAAATGTCCCTGCATCTCCAGCGCTACGGGGATTTATGTAGAGGCGGACTGTCTCTACATAAATCCTGTGCGCTCGGCCGAAAACCTACGACAGCTGAGGACTGGAGTAGGTTTTCGGCGTATCTTTTGGCAGAACGGATGGTGAATAGCGCGGACTCTAAGTCCGCGTCCTCCGTTTCGCCCCCTCCACACCCCCTCCCCGCCCCCCGGCGTACTCGGTGGAAAGTGCCGATTTGCGGATATTTTTTTCGCAAATCGGCCATTTGCGAATAAAATAATGCGCAAATAGGCACTTTCCGCCGAAAATCATCCGTACGCCGGATGATACATGTTCCCCTATGTGGCTACAATGGATGATCAGAGGGGGGAATGATCTCTGTTATGTTCTCTACATCTTGAAGGCCACCACAACTCTTAGGTGAGGCTGCGGTTCTCATGGTCTTTAAAGAGACTCTGTCAGCAGGTTATGGCGTCCTATCTCCGGGTCAGCAGGTTATGGCGTCCTATCTCCGGGTCAGCAGGTTATGGCGTCCTATCTCAGGGTCAGCATGTTATGGCGTCCTATCTCAGGGTCAGCATGTTATGGCGTCCTATCTCCGGGTCAGCAGGTTATGGCGTCCTATCTCAGGGTCAGCAGGTTATGGCGTCCTATCTCCGGGTCAGCATGTTATGGCGTCCTATCTCCGGGTAACATAAATTAGTGACAGAGAAGCTGAGCAGATTGATTTATCACTTACATTGTTTTGTGCAGCTGATCCAGAGATCTCCTCCTGAATAACATGGACAATAAGTAGTCCTCTCCATTATGTGCATGAGCTCAGTAGTCCTGGATATCCATGAGAAGCAGAAAACCGCACCCACCAGCTGCTGATTGGTAGTTATCTATCCATGCTGTGTATAGGCAGTTACCTGTCAAACAGCAGCTGGAGGGCGGGGGGAGGGGTGTGGTAAGAATCCTATTCTCCTGCATATTAGGAGAACGGCTGAGCAGAATGATGGAAGTAATACACCGATCTGGTACTAGTTTATGCTGCCCTCTTTTAAGGCGGCATAATCCTAGTGAAAGATTCCCTTTAAACAAGCACTCCAGTTTCTTTAGCTTTTCCCAAATAATGTACCTTCACCATGACTGGTCCTACAGTGCCATCTGTTCCATCCCAGCTCTGCTGCATCCATAGCTTTTAGTACTGTAGCTGAGTCACATGACCAGAAAATGACTGGCTTTGTTTCAGGACGTGGTCTTTCCTGGGTCAGCTGACTACAGGATGACATCTTCATCTAGCAGGTCTATCTGTATACTGCTGCTTCTGTCTCTATGGGACCAGGATGAACTATAACTAGAATTGTGATACATCTCCCTTGAGGCTGTGTTCACACTTCCCGTGTTTTTTTTTGTTTTGTTTTTCCTGATTTTCCCAAAATTGCAGGAAAAATGGAGCTAAGTGACAAAACTAGCAGCATAATGGAATACCCCTTATAATCTATATAATCTATAGTATGGAGCCCGCCTTCTCTTGGTATACCCCTGACCATACGCCCATGCCAGTCACTGTACCTTGGGTGCAGGTATAAGTAAATATACATCTATATATACTCACAGTCAGTGGTTATATATGAAGCGTTGAAGCCTGCCCGCTCCACTGTTAAGTCACTGTGAAACCACACGGTCAGAGTGTTACTTGTAGAGACAAAGTACGTCGGGACGTTGGAGCCACAGTACGTTCCCTGTAAACTGCTATTAGTGCTGCCGCCATCAAATATCTGCAATAAGATATCGAATCACAAGGACTAAAGGGGTTGTCTCCACATACAGCAGGAATCTATTATACAATGTCCTGTGGGCTGTCAGCATGGTATAGAGCTGGAGAAGCTGAGCAGAATGATATATAGATTTGTAGGAAAAGATTCAATATAAATTTCTGTTCATTCTGGATTTCGGAGTCAAGTGGGCGGTCCTACCTGATGATTGAGAGTCTTCCCTGTATGAACATACAAACAGAAAAAACTGCCAATTCCTGAGAAGGACCGCCCACTGGACCAATAAATCCAGAATGAAAAGAAACTGATATCAGTGAATGAAATATGTTGTCAAAGGCAAAATGTATTGTCATGTAAGGTAAAGGACTACTCCATCAGTTAAAAAGTCTTTTTCTTACAATTCTTTAATAATTTTATAATATTGTAAGATACCTTTATTAAGCAGCCTCCCCTGATGTCTATATAATACATGTTACCATTAGAATAGACATTACACTGGGGGGAGCTGTCTGTGTCACTAGTGCTGCAGCCTCCTGTGATGTCTATATAATACATGTTACCATTAGACTAGACATTACACTGGGGGGAGCTGTCTGTGTGACTAGTGCTGCAGCCTCCCCTGATGTCTATATAATACATATTACCATTAGACTAGACATTACACTGGGGGGAGCTGTCTGTGTGACTAGTGCTGCAGCCTCCTCTCAGTGTCTATATATTACATGTTACCATTAGAATAGACATTACACTGGGGAAGCTGTCTGTGTCACTAGTGCTGCAGCCTCCTCTCAGTGTCTATATATTACATGTTACCATTAGAATAGACATTACATTGGGGGAGCTGTCTGTGTCACTAGTGCTGCAGCCTCCCCTGATGTCTATATAATACATGTTACTATTAGAATAGACATCACACTGGGGGGATCTGGCTGTGTCACTAGTGCTGCAGCCTCCTGTGATGTCTATATATTACGTTACCATTAGAATAGACATTACACTGGGGGGATCTGGCTGTGTCACTAGTGCACAACACATGGTAACATGTATTATATAGACATAGGGGGAGGCTCAGTATCTGTATGTAGCAGTGCTAGTGATAGTTAACTGTTGGGATTAATGCTTTGGCAGCCCTGCAGTTCTCACCACAGCCACTGGTGGCAGCAGAGGGGCAATGTCGCCTATATATATATATATTTGGTGGAGTTCCCCTTTAACCCCCCCATACATGTTAGATTACTGTGAAGCAGCGCTGCCAGAGTCCGTGGGGAGGGCTGACCAGGTAATGTGATGGCCGGGCCTCCCCTGATGACAGGTGCAGCGTCTCTCTTACTCTGACATAGTCGTATGTGCACAGGGTGCGGGTTGGCGCCTCCAGGGAGAACGAGCTGAAGGTCAGGTTTATCCGCTGGTTTATCGGTGCGATGACGGTCCAGACACAATCCAGGTTGCGGTCGTATTTTCCATCCGCATTGGAGTCTGGGGAGCTGAATCGGCCGGTGGTATTAGTCAGGTGACCGCCACATCCTTGTCCGGGTCCTGGGGTGCAGAAATATAGTAACTGTGAGCGATAAACACCAGGGCATGATGGGAGCTGTAGTACTATATCAGCTGGAGGGCTATCGCTGTATTACAATATAGGACGTCACTGTTACATTCCTCCAGCAGAGGGCGCTGCAAGGCAACAAAACATCCAAGCTACAGAACTACAGGAGATATACAGTATATGTATAGTACAGTATATATGTATGGTATAGTACAGTATATATATGTATAGTACAGTATATATGTATGGTATAGTACAGTATATATGTATGGTATAGTACAGTATATATATGTATAGTACAGTATATATGTATGGTATAGTACAGTATATATGTATGGTATAGTACAGTATATATATGTATAGTACAGTATATATGTATGGTATAGTACAGTATATATGTATGATATAGTACAGTATATATATATGTATAGTACAGTATATATGTATGGTATAGTACAGTATATATGTATGATATAGTACAGTATATATATATGTATAGTACAGTATATATGTATGGTATAGTACAGTATATATATGTATAGTACAGTATATATGTATGGTATAGTACAGTATATATGTATGGTATAGTACAGTATATATATGTATGGTATAGTACAGTATATATATGTATGATATAGTACAGTATATATATATGTATAGTACAGTATATATGTATGGTATAGTACAGTATATATATGTATAGTACAGTATATATGTATGGTATAGTACAGTATATATATGTATGGTATAGTACAGTATATATGTATGGTATAGTACAGTATATATATGTATAGTACAGTATATATGTATGGTATAGTACAGTATATATATGTATAGTACAGTATATATATGCTATAGTACAGTATATATGTATGGTATAGTACAGTATATATATGTATAGTACAGTATATATGTATGGTATAGTACAGTATATATGTATGGTATAGTACAGTATATATATGTATGGTATAGTACAGTATATATGTATGGTATAGTACAGTATATATATGTATAGTACAGTATATATGTATGGTATAGTACAGTATATATATGTATGGTATAATACAGTATATATGTATGGTATAATACAGTATATATGTATGGTATAGTACAGTATATATGTATGGTATAGTACAGTATATATGTATGGTATAGTACAGTATATATATATATGTATGGTATAGTACAGTATATATATGTATAGTACAGTATATATGTATGGTATAGTACAGTATATATGTATGGTATAGTACAGTATATATATGTATAGTACAGTATATATGTATGGTATAGTACAGTATATATGTATGGTATAGTACAGTATATATGTATGGTATAGTACAGTATATATGTATGGTATAGTACAGTATATATGTATGGTATAGTACAGTATATATGTATGGTATAGTACAGTATATATGTATGGTATAGTACAGTATATATGTATGGTATAGTACAGTATATATGTATAGTACAGTATATATATATGGTATAGTACAGTATATATGTATGGTATAGTACAGTATATATGTATGTATAGTATACAGGGGGTCTGCTCTGGGCTCTGTATACAGGGGGGGCTGCTCTGGGCTCTGTATACAGGGGGGCTGCTCTGGGCTCTGTATACAGGGGGGCTGCTCTGGCTCTGTATACAGGGGGGGCTGCTCTGGGGTCTGTATACAGGGGGGCTGCTCTGGGCTCTGTATACAGGGGGGGCTGCTCTGGGCTCTGTATACAGGGGGGCTGCTCTGGGCTCTGTATACAGGGGGGCTGCTCTGGGCTCTGTATACAGGGGGGCTGCTCTGGGCTCTGTATACAGGGGGGCTGCTCTGGGGTCTGTATACAGGGGGGGCTGCTCTGGGCTCTGTATACAGGGGGGCTGCTCTGGGTCTGTATACAGGGGGGCTGCTCTGGGTCTGTATACAGGGGGGCTGCTCTGGGCTCTGTATACAGGGGGGGCTGCTCTGGGCTCTGTATATAGGGGGGCTGCTCTGGGCTCTGTATACAGGGGGGCTGCTCTGGGGTCTGTATACAGGGGGGGCTGCTCTGGGCTCTGTATACAGGGGGGCTGCTCTGGGGTCTGTATACAGGGGGGCTGCTCTGGGCTCTGTATACAGGGGGGGCTGCTCTGGGCTCTGTATACAGGGGGGGGACTGCTCTGGGTCTGTATACAGGGGGGGCTGCTCTGGGCTCTGTATACAGGGGGGCTGCTCTGGGCTCTGTAAACAGGGGGGGCTGCTCTGGGCTCTGTATACAGGGGGGGCTGCTCTGGGGTCTGTATACAGGGGGGCTGCTCTGGGCTCTGTATACAGGGGGGGCTGCTCTGGGCTCTGTATACAGGGGGGCTGCTCTGGGCTCTGTATACAGGGGGCTGCTCTGGGCTCTGTATACAGGGGGGCTGCTCTGGGTCTGTATACAGGGGGGCTGCTCTGGGCTCTGTATACAGGGGGGCTGCTCTGGGCTCTGTATACAGGGGGCTGCTCTGGGTCTGTATACAGGGGGGCTGCTCTGGGCTCTGTATACAGGGGGGGGGCTGCTCTGGGCTCTGTATACAGGGGGGGCTGCTCTGGGTCTGTATACAGGGGGCTGCTCTGGGGTCTGTATACAGGGGGGGCTGCTCTGGGTCTGTATACAGGGGGGCTGCTCTGGGCTCTGTATACAGGGGGGGCTGCTCTGGGCTCTGTATACAGGGGGGCTGCTCTGGGCTCTGTATACAGGGGGGGCTGCTCTGGGGTCTGTATACAGGGGGGCTGCTCTGGGCTCTGTATACAGGGGGGGCTGCTCTGGGGTCTGTATACAGGGGGCTGCTCTGGGGTCTGTATACAGGGGGCTGCTCTGGGGTCTGTATACAGGGGGCTGCTCTGGGTCTGTATACAGGGGGCTGCTCTGGGCTCTGTATACAGGGGGGCTGCTCTGGGGTCTGTATACAGGGGGGGGGCTGCTCTGGGGTCTGTATACAGGGGGGGGGCTGCTCTGGGCTCTGTATACAGGGGGGCTGCTCTGGGCTCTGTATACAGGGGGCTGCTCTGGGCTCTGTATACAGGGGGCTGCTCTGGGGTCTGTATACAGGGGGGGCTGCTCTGGGTCTGTATACAGGGGGGGGGCTGCTCTGGGCTCTGTATACAGGGGGGGCTGCTCTGGGGTCTGTATACAGGGGGGCTGCTCTGGGCTCTGTATACAGGGGGGGCTGCTCTGGGCTCTGTATACAGGGGGGCTGCTATGGGCTCTGTATACAGGGGGGGGGCTGCTCTGGGCTCTGTATACAGGGGGGCTGCTCTGGGCTCTGTATACAGGGGGGCTGCTCTGGGCTCTGTATACAGGGGGGGCTGCTCTGGGCTCTGTATACAGGGGGCTGCTCTGGGCTCTGTATACAGGGGGGCTGCTCTGGGCTCTGTATACAGGGGGGCTGTGTGTATGGGGTCTGTATACAGGGGGGCTGTGTGTATGGGGTCTGTATACAGGGGGGCTGCTCTGGGCTCTGTATACAGGGGGCTGCTCTGGGTCTGTATACAGGGGGCTGCTCTGGGCTCTGTATACAGGGGGGCTGCTCTGGGTCTGTATACAGGGGGCTGCTCTGGGCTCTGTATACAGGGGGGCTGCTCTGGGCTCTGTATACAGGGGGCTGCTCTGGGCTCTGTATACAGGGGGGGCTGCTCTGGGCTCTGTATACAGGGGGGGCTGCTCTGGGTCTGTATACAGGGGGCTGCTCTGGGCTCTGTATACAGGGGGGCTGCTCTGGGCTCTGTATACAGGGGGCTGCTCTGGGCTCTGTATACAGGGGGGGCTGCTCTGGGCTCTGTATACAGGGGGGGCTGCTCTGGGGTCTGTATACAGGGGGCTGCTCTGGGGTCTATATACAGGGGGGCTGCTCTGGGGTCTGTATAGAAGTGGCTGGAATTTTACTGACACTATAGGGTAATAACAGATGGTAGGTGGGGGACTCAGTTACAGATACTCAAGACCCTTGTGTCTGACATCACAGGATATGGCAGTCAGTGTTACAGAGAGGGATGTCTGCCGTATACTGGATACACAGTGAGGTTTGTGCTGTATACTGGATCCACAGTGGGGTATGTGCTGTATACTGGATACACAGTGGGGTATGTGCTGTATACTGGATCCACAGTGGGGTATGTGCTGTATATCAGGTACACAGTGGGGTATGTGCCGTATACCAGGTACACAGTGGGGTATGTGCCGTATACCGGATATGCAGAGGGTTGTCTGCCGTATACTGGATACACAGTGAGATATGTGCTGTATACCAGGTACACAGTGGGGTATGTGCTGTATACTGGATACACAGTGAGGTATGTGCCGTATACTGGATACACAGTGAGGTATGTGCCGTATACTGGATACACAGTGGGGTATGTGCCGTATACTGGATACACAGTGGGGTATGTGCCGTATATCAGGTACACAGTGGGGTATGTGCCGTATACCAGGTACACAGTGGGGTATGTGCCGTATACCAGGTACACAGTGGGGTATGTGCCGTATACTGGATACACAGTGGGGTATGTGCCGTATACTGGACACACATTGGGGTATGTGCCGTATACCGGATCCACAGAGGGGTATGTGCCGTATACAGATACTAGGTGACTGGTTATAAACTAGCCGGAAGAAGCCACGTGAGTATATAATATCTGTATCACGCTGATCCTTATGACTCTGAGTCACCAGCGCTGCTGTGTGTCACAAGAATAAAAGAAGAAGTTACTGTGCAAGGCTGCGCTCCACCCATCATTACTGTGCAGAATGTCAGGAGAGTATACAGGAGCAGGCGGTATACAGGAGCAGAGGGTATACAGGAGCAGGCGGTATACAGGAGCAGGGGGTATACAGGAGCAGGCGGTATACAGGAGCAGGGGGTATACAGGAGCAGGCGGTATACAGGAGCAGGTGGTACACAGGAGCAGGCGGTATACAGGAGCAGGGGGTATACAGGAGCATGGGGGTATACAGGAGCAGGCAGTATACTGAGGTCATTACCAGGCGGTATACTGAGGTATACAGAAGGTATATGTTGTTAGGTATTCTGTGGATGGTAAAGGTAGTACTGCATTTTGGCCACTAGATGTCACTCTGTATGTTCTCCTATTGCAAAGCAGAAGTGAATGGAGCTGTAACTAAGGGTTAATGGTGCACAGGCCTCGGCACATGGCTCTCCTGGTTGTTGGCCTGCTGTCCAATCCTTGTAAAGGTCAAAAAAGGTGACGCTTTCTCTGTCTCCCCATGTCCTCTCCAGGAACCTCCAAGAAGTCTGTAAGTAGAGGTGGAGTCGGCCATGTGCTCCAGGTCCGGGAGTACAAGACTCTGGGTGATGAGCGGAGACCCCTCCCCGTGACGATGACCATACGCCCTGATAGGGTTTATAGATATAGCTACTATCTTTCTTTAGGAAATGCTAGTTTGGCGCACAGTTTCCTATGACATAGGCCGTGTATAGCTGTGAGGAATCAGGGGGGTCAGGGGGGTTCGGTTTGGGCGCCATATTAGTGTTTCCTTTCTACCTTACATTGATAGATTTCTCATTCTATTCTGTAATGGATCATGGAGGAGATCACAAACTGATCCCGATGTCTTCTGGGACCGGAGACAGCCATAGGACCTTGTGTGATGGTGAAGACCACACTGACAGTGGTGAGAAGGTTCAGTCTCCGTCTGTCACCTAATAACGTACTTACCTAACGTCTGTCTATAGGAGGCTCTCCATCCACCAGCAGCAACAAAACCATCCGTCACAAAGACCAGGAAGAGATTTCTGCTTAAGCTTCTTATAACTGGAGGCAGAAGATTCCCACAGAACCTGCCAAGAAGGTTCCCAAAGATGTCTGATCCATCGTAGACCGCAACATAGTCCTGAGTACAGGACCACTGCACCTCCACATCAAACTCATTGAACCTGTAAACAAGAACAACATCTGGAATACAGGCACAGATATGGTTAAAGGGGGCTCCTAACAATTCAAAAGCCTCCAAAACAGAAAAGTCAACTTTGTGGATTCTCTGTTCTCTTTCATCCAACGCACCCAGAACCCATACCGCTCTCCATACCTACATCTCCCATCTGCCCCTCCTCTAGATCTCCCATCTGCCCCTCCTCTAGATCTCCCATCTGCCCCTCCTCTAGATCTCCCATCTGACGCTCTTCTAGATCTCCCATCTGTCTCTCCAATCTGCCTCTCCTCTAGATCTCCCATCTGTCTCTCCTCTAGATCTCCCATCTGCCCGTCCTCTAGATCTCCCATCTGTCTCTCCCATCTGCCCCTCCTCTAGATCTCCCATCTGCCCCTCCTCTAGATCTCCCATCTGCCTCTCCTCTAGATCTCCCATCTGTCTCTCGTCTAGATGTCCCATCTGCCCCTCGTCTAGATCTCCCATCTGCCCCTCCTCTAGATCTCCCATCTGCCCCTCCTCTAGATCTCCCATCTGTCTCTCCCATCTGCCCCTCCTCTAGATCTCCCATCTGCCTCTCCTCTAGATCTCCCATCTGCCTCTCCTCTAGATCTCCCATCTGCCTCTCCTCTAGATCTCCCATCTGCCCCTCCTCTAGATCTCCTATCTGCCCCTCCTCTAGATCTCCCATCTGCCGCTCCTTTAGATCTCCTATCAGCCTCTCCTCTAGATCTCCCATCTGCCCCTCCTCTAGATCTCCCATCTGCCCCTCCTCTAGATCTCCCATCAGCCTCTCCTCTAGATCTCCCATCTGCCCCTCCTCTAGATCTCCCATCTGCCTCTCTTCAAGATTTCCCATCTGCCTCTCTTCTAGATCTCCCATCAGCCTCTCCTCTAGATCTCCCATCTGTCCCTCCTCTAGATCTCCCATCTGCCTCTCCTCTAGATCTCCCATCTGCCTCTCCTCTAGATCTCCTATCTGCCTCTCCTCCAGATCTCCCATCTGCCTCTCCTCTAGATCTCCCATCTGTCCCTCCTCTAGATCTCCCATCTGTCCCTCCTCTAGATCTCCCATCTGCCCCTCCTCTAGATCTCCCATCTGCCTCTCCTCTAGATCTCCTATCTGCCTCTCCTCTAGATCTCCTATCTGCCTCTCCTCTAGATCTCCCATCTGCCTCTCCTCTAGATCTCCCATCTGTCCCTCCTCTAGATCTCCCATCTGCCTCTCCTCTAGATCTCCCATCTGTCTCTCCTCTACATTTCCCATCTTCCTCTCCTCTAGATCTCCTATCTGCCTCTCCTCTAGATCTCCCATCTGTCTCTCCTCTACATTTCCCATCTTCCTCTCCTCTAGATCTCCCATCTGCCTCTCCTCTAGATCTCCCATCTGCCTCTCCTCTAGATCTCCCATCTGCCTCTCCTCTAGATCTCCCATCAGCCTCTCCTCTAGATCTCCCATCTGTCCCTCCTCTAGATCTCCCATCTGTGTCTCCTCTACATTTCCCATCTGCCTCTCCTCTAGATCTCCCATCTGCCTCTCCTCTAGATCTCCCATCTGTCTCTCCTCTACATTTCCCATCTTCCTCTCCTCTAGATTTCCCATCTGACGCCCCGTAGCGCTCACACCTCTCACTTTGTCAGCATCGGTGAGCTCCCTCTGTCCCTCCATCTCTCCCTCCCTCCATCTCTCCCTCCCTCCGTCTATCTCTCCCTCCATCCATCTCTCCCTCCATCCATCTCTCCCTCCATCCATCTCTCCCTCTGTCCCTCCATCTCTCCCTCCATCCATCTCTCCCTCCCTCCCTCTCACCATTGATGGGACAGCTTATAACCTTCCATTATTGTCCCATCTATAAATGACGGTCACCTCGTACTGACTGCCGCCCATCTAATACATCCCACATATTCTATCTCTTTCTCTCCTTGACTCTCGAGCACCCTGCACACCGGCCCCTGGAGACCCCCTCCCTTCTCTTAGATAGTTGAACAATCTGTATTAATATTTCATCCTGCCCGATGAATTGTCTACGTTGTTCCATGTCTTTTGCATTAACCCTGTGTTGTCCCTTTTGCACCACTCTCACATGTCTAGCCTGGTACCTCGCTACGTCTACATCCAGTATCCTGTACACTGACCCCTACATCTACTGTCTCTCTGAGCCCGATGGAGGACTGTGTGTGTGTGTGTGTGTGTGTGTGAGAGTGTGTGTGTGTGTATATATATGTAAGTGTGTGTATATATGTATGTGTGTGTATATATGTATGTGTGTGTGTGTTTGTGAGAGAGTGTGTGTGTGTATATGTGTTTGTGGGAGTGTGTATATGTATGTGTGTGTGTATATGTGTTTGTATATGTATTTGTATGTGTATGTGTGTATATGTGTATGTGGGAGTGTGTATATGTATGTGTGTGTGTATATGTGTTTGTATATGTATGTGTGTGTATATGTGTATGTGGGAGTGTGTATATGTATGTGTGTGTGTATATGTGTTTGTATATGTATGTGTGTATGTGTGTGTGTATATGTGTATGTGGGAGTGTGTATATGTATGTGTGTGTGTATATGTGTTTGTATGTGTATGTGTGTGTATATGTGTATGTGGGAGTGTGTATATGTATGTGTGTGTGTATATGTGTTTGTATATGTATGTGTGTGTATATGTGTATGTGGGAGTGTGTATATGTATGTGTGTGTGTATATGTGTTTGTATATGTATGTGTGTGTATATGTGTATGTGGGAGTGTGTATATGTATGTGTGTGTGTATATGTGTTTGTATATGTATGTGTGTGTATATGTGTTTGTATATGTATGTGTATGTGTGTTTCTATGTGTGTGTGTGTATGTGTATATGTGTATGTGTATGTGTGTGTATGTGAGAGTGTATATGTGTTTGTGTGTTTCTATGTGTGTGTGTATGTGTATATGTGTATGTGTGTGTATGTGAGAGTGTATATGTGTTTGTGTGTTTCTATGTGTGTGTGTGTGTATGTGTATATGTGTATGTGTATGTGTGTGTATGTGAGAGTGTATATGTGTTTGTGTGTTTCTATGTGTGTGTGTGTGTATGTGTATATGTGTATGTGTGTGTATGTGAGAGTGTATGTGTGTTTGTGTGTGTGTGTTGTTGGACCTGTATTCTCTCATAAAGATCTAAAGCTTTAGCTCTCCAGACATGATGGGGATTGTAGTTTTGCGGCAGCTGGAGGGCGGGAGTGTGACCCCCTAACACATATTACATCACTAATTCTGCAAACATTTCCTAATCTTGCATTTCCACCCTGCTACCATTTGCCCTCTAATTTTCTGGACTGGATCCAATGTCCTGGTGGGAAGGAGGCGCCCTCAGGCCTGGCACCATCACTGCTGACGTCCCTGCATCCTGGCTGCCCCACTGTTGCCATCTTGATGCCAATTATCACTGTTGGACCCTTAGATGCTACAATGTCCAATAGGAATAGGCCCAGATGGTCATGTGACCATGGACAATCTCATTGTATAAACATCATCAGATTCTAGTCCTGGGATCCATGGAGGAAAAAGAGAGAATCTAAAACAGGAAAATATTCAACCAGAATAAATAAAAAATAAATTCTCCACTCACTTGAGTTCAATGACTTTGTTTTCGGCCGCAGTGATCAGGTAGGTGCAGTTCATGTTGTGATGGTAGTCGGTGAAGGAATGGGTCGGGCTCCTTATGATGCCGGACGTACCGTTATATGATCCTCCACAAGCTGAAAGGGATGGACACTGAATCATGGGCAAAATCACGGGGACATTAAAGAGAAAGGAAGGAAGTGGAGAAGTGGAGAAGGACCTAGGACGGACTCCAATCATGGAGAGAAGTGGAGAAGTGTGGACCTAAGATGGACTCCAGTCCTGGAGAGAAGAGGAAAAATGTGGACCTAAGACGGACTCCGATCATGGAGAGAAGTGGAGAAGTGTGGACCCAAGATGGACTCTGATCCTGGAGAGAAGAGGACAAGTGTGAACCTAAGACGGACTCTGATCATGGAGAGAAGTGGAGAAATGTGGACCCAAGATGGACTCTGATCCTGGAGAGAAGAGGACAAGTGTGGACCTAAGACGGACTCTGATCATGGAGAGAAGAGGAGAAGTGTGGACCTAAGACGGACTCCGATCATGGAGAGAAGTGGAGAAGTGTGGACCTAAGATGGACTCCAGTCCTGGAGAGAAGAGGAAAAATGTGGACCTAAGACGGACTCCGATCATGGAGAGAAGTGGAGAAGTGTGGACCCAAGATGGACTCTGATCCTGGAGAGAAGAGGACAAGTGTGAACCTAAGACGGACTCTGATCATGGAGAGAAGTGGAGAAATGTGGACCCAAGATGGACTCTGATCCTGGAGAGAAGAGGACAAGTGTGGACCTAAGACGGACTCTGATCATGGAGAGAAGAGGAGAAGTGTGGACCTAAGACGGACTCCGATCATGGAGAGAAGAGGAGAAGTGTGGACCTAAGACGGACTCCGATCATGGAGAGAAGAGGGGAAGTGTGGACCTAAGACGGACTCCGATCATGGAGAGAAGTGGAGAAGTGTGGACCTAAGATGGACTCCAGTCCTGGAGAGAAGAGGAGAAATGTGGACCTAAGACGGACTCTGATCATGTGGAGAAGTGTGGACCTAAGATGGACTCCAGTCCTGGAGAGAAGAGGAGAAATGTGGACCTAAGACGGACTCCGATCATGGAGAGAAGTGGAGAAGTGTGGACCTAAGACGGACTCCGATCATGGAGAGAAGTGGAGAAATGTGGACCCAAGATGGACTCTGATCCTGGAGAGAAGAGGACAAGTGTGGACCTAAGACGGACTCTGATCATGGAGAGAAGAGGAGAAGTGTGGACCTAAGACGGACTCCGATCATGGAGAGAAGAGGAGAAGTGTGGACCTAAGACGGACTCCGATCATGGAGAGAAGAGGGGAAGTGTGGACCTAAGACGGACTCTGATCATGGAGAGAAGTGGAGAAATGTGGACCCAAGATGGACTCTGATCCTGGAGAGAAGAGGACAAGTGTGGACCTAAGACGGACTCTGATCATGGAGAGAAGTGGAGAAATGTGGACCCAAGATGGACTCTGATCCTGGAGAGAAGAGGACAAGTGTGGACCTAAGACGGACTCTGATCATGGAGAGAAGAGGAGAAGTGTGGACCTAAGACGGACTCCGATCATGGAGAGAAGAGGAGAAGTGTGGACCTAAGACGGACTCCGATCATGGAGAGAAGTGGAGAAGTGTGGACCTAAGATGGACTCCAGTCCTGGAAAGAAGAGGAGAAATGTGGATCTAAGACGGACTCCGATCATGGAGAGAAGTGGAGAAGTGTGGACCTAAGACGGACTCCAATCATGGAGAGAAGTGGAGAAGTGTGGATCTAAGATGGACTCTGAACATGGAGAGAAGTGGAGAAGTGTGGACCTAAGATGGACTCCAGTCCTGGAGAGAAGAGGAGAAATGTGGACTTAAGACGGACTCCGGTCCTGGAGAGAAGTGGAGAAGTGTGGACCTAAGACGGACTCCGATCATGGAGAGAAGAGGAGAAGGATGGACATAAGACGGACTCTGGTCCTGGAGAGAAGAGAAGGATGGACTCCAATCATGGAGAGAAGAGGAGAAGGATGGACCTAAGACGGACTCTGGTCCTGGAGAGAAGAGGAGAAGGATGGACCTAAGACGGACTCTGGTCCTGGAGAGAAGACAAGAAGGATGGACCTAAGACCGACTCTGGTCCTGGAGAGAAGAGGAGAAGGATGGACCTAAGACCGACTCTGGAGAAGAGTCACAGACACTGGTGGGAGTTACTCACGGAACGTTCTGTAGGTGGCCGTGAATCCGTGCATGGTTACATTAGAGTTTGTGTAGAAGTTGATGGACATTGTTCCTCTACTGCTGATGGGTGCCGGCACGGTGTTCCCGCAGAGGACGGCCAGGGGTCTTCCTGGAGTTGACTGTCCGCCAGATATTGTCACTCTGTCAGTATTACAGGATGCACTGGCTGTAAGGGAAAGATGTCCATTTATCTCTGAGTCCATAATACAATGTGCGGGGTGGTGTGGAAAAGCCAAATATTGCTGGTGGGTCCGACCCATGGAAAAGAGCCCTGATGTAGGATCCCACCACCTATACACGGCCACTTACAGGGTCACCCCGCACCCTCATACTGCCTGAGTACCCCTCCACCATCCAGACAACATCTCCCACCATCTCGCTTATATCTGTATATTGTTATATTCCCCAGTGACTGTATACGGGGGATTCCTTATCGCTGTGACCAGGGGTGTATCTAGGATTCAGGGGGCCCCCCCTCCCCTACACAAAGCCCTGCACATCTATACAGGCTCTTGTGGCCAGTGACTGGCAGAGCAGAAAGCCAATGGCTGCAGAAGACGACGACCTTTTGCTTAACCCCTTATGTACTGCAGCAGGTAAAGGCCATATTACACGGAGCGATTATCAGCCGAATTTGGCCGATAATCGTCCTGTGTAAAAGAAGGCGACGAGCAGCCGACATGAACGACGACAGCTGATCATTGCTGTGGTTTGTCTTTCAACATGTTAAACACAAATAACAATGATAGCAGCGATCAGCAGACCACCGCTATCCTCTATGGGCTGCCCCCCCCCCCCGCGGCCCCCCTGTACTCATCCACTCGCTGCCAACGCGTGGAATAGCGGCGTCAGCTCCTCTCAGTCGGGGGAGGGGTTCCTATTGCCGTGTCTGTATATGGGGGGGGGGGATAGCTTATTGCGGTGTCTGTATATGGGGGGGGATAGCTTATTGCCGTGTCTGTATATGGGGGGGGGATTCCTTATTGCGGTGACTGTATATGGGGGGGGGGGGGGATTCCTTATTGCGGTGACTGTATATGGGGGGGGGGGGGGATAGCTTATTGCGGTGTCTGTATATGGGGGGGGGGGGATAGCTTATTGCGGTGTCTGTATATGGGGGGGGGGGGATTCCTTATTGCCGTGACTGTATATGGGAGGGGGGGGGGATTCCTTATTGCCGTGACTGTATATGGGGGGGGGGGGGATAGCTTATTGCAGTGTCTGTATATGGGGGGGGGGGGGGATTCCTTATTGCGGTGACTGTATATGGGGGGGGGGGATAGCTTATTGCGGTGACTGTATATGGGGGGGGGATTCCTTATTGCGGTGACTGTATATGGGGGGGGGGGATAGCTTATTGCGGTGACTGTATATGGGGGGGGGGGATTCCTTATTGCCGTGACTGTATATGGGGGGGGGGGGGGATAGATTATTGCAGTGTCTGTATATGGGGGGATTCCTTATTGCGGTGACTGTATATGGGGGGGGGGGATTCCTTATTGCCATGACTGTATATGGGGGGGGGATAGGGGATAGCTTATTGCGGTGACTGTATATGGGGGGGGGGGATAGCTTATTGCGGTGTCTGTATATGGGGGGGGGATAGCTTATTGCGGTGTCTGTATATGGGGGGGATTCCTTATTGCCGTGACTGTATATGGGGGGGATAGGGGATAGCTTATTGCGGTGACTGTATATGGGGGGGGGGATTCCTTATTGCGGTGTCTGTATATGGGGGGGGATTCCTTATTGCGGTGACTGTATATGGGGGGGATAGGGGATAGCTTATTGCGGTGTCTGTATATGGGGGGGGGGGGATAGCTTATTGCCGTGACTGTATATGGGGGGGATAGGGGATAGCTTATTGCGGTGTCTGTATATGGGGGGGGGGGGGGGATAGCTTATTGCGGTGTCTGTATAGGGGGGGGATTCCTTATTGCCGTGACTGTATATGGGGGGGATAGGGGATAGCTTATTGCGGTGACTGTATATGGGGGGGGGGGGATTCCTTATTGCAGTGTCTGTATATGGGGGGGGGATTCCTTATTGCCGTGACTGTATATGGGGGGATAGGGGATAGCTTATTGCGGTGTCTGTATATGGGGGGGGGGATAGCTTATTGCCGTGACTGTATATGGGGGGGATAGGGGATAGCTTATTGCGGTGTCTGTATATGGGGGGGGGGGATAGCTTATTGCCGTGTCTGTATATGGGGGGGGATTCCTTATTGCGGTGACTGTATATGGGGGGGGGATTCCTTATTGCGGTGACTGTATATGGGGGGGGGATTCCTTATTGCCGTGACTGTATATGGGGGGGGGGATAGCTTATTGCGGTGTCTGTATATGGGGGGGGGGGGGATTCCTTATTGCGGTGACTGTATATGGGGGGGATAGCTTATTGCGGTGACTGTATATGGGGGGGGGATTCCTTATTGCCGTGGACTGTATATGGGGGGGGGATAGCTTATTGCGGTGTCTGTATATGGGGGGGGGGATTCCTTATTGCGGTGTCTGTATATGGGGGGGGATTCCTTATGCCGTGACTGTATATGGGGGGGGGGGGGGTAGCTTATTGCGGTGTCTGTATATGGGGGGGGGGGGGATTCCTTATTGCGGTGACTGTATATGGGGGGGGGGATAGCTTATTGCGGTGACTGTATATGGGGGGGGGGATTCCTTATTGCGGTGACTGTATATGGGGGGGGGGGGGATTCCTTATTGCCGTGACTGTATATGGGGGGGGGGGGGATAGCTTATTGCGGTGTCTGTATATGGGGGGGGGGGATTCCTTATTGCGGTGTCTGTATATGGGGGGGGGGGGATTCCTTATTGCGGTGTCTGTATATGGGGGGGGGGGGGGATAGCTTATTGCGGTGACTGTATATGGGGGGGGGGAGGGATTCCTTATTGCGGTGTCTGTATATGGGGGGGGGGATAGCTTATTGCCGTGACTGTATATGGGGGGGGGGGATTCCTTATTGCCGTGACTGTATATGGGGGGGGGATTCCTTATTGCCGTGACTGTATATGGGGGGGATAGGGGATAGCTTATTGCGGTGTCTGTATATGGGGGGGGGGGATAGCTTATTGCGGTGACTGTATATGGGGGGGGGATTCCTTATTGCCGTGACTGTATATGGGGGGGGGGGGGATAGCTTATTGCGGTGGACTGTATATGGGGGGGGATAGCTTATTGCGGTGACTGTATATGGGGGGGGGATTCCTTATTGCCGTGACTGTATATGGGGGGGGGGGGATAGCTTATTGCGGTGTCTGTATATGGGGGGGGGGGGATTCCTTATTGCGGTGTCTGTATATGGGGGGGGCGGGATTCCTTATTGCGGTGTCTGTATATGGGGGGGGTGGGATTCCTTATTGCGGTGTCTGTATATGGGGGGGGGGGGATTCCTTATTGCCGTGACTGTATATGGGGGGGGGGGGATAGCTTATTGCGGTGACTGTATATGGGGGGGGGATTCCTTATTGCAGTGACTGTATATGGGGGGGGATAGCTTATTGCGGTGACTGTATATGGGGGGGGGATTCCTTATTGCCGTGACTGTATATGGGGGGGGGGATAGCTTATTGCGGTGTCTGTATATGGGGGGGGGGGATTCCTTATTGCGGTGTCTGTATATGGGGGGGGGATTCCTTATTGCCGTGACTGTATATGGGGGGGGGGGGATAGCTTATTGCGGTGTCTGTATATGGGGGGGGGGATTCCTTATTGCGGTGACTGTATATGGGGGGGGGGATAGCTTATTGCGGTGACTGTATATGGGGGGGGGGGGATTCCTTATTGCCGTGACTGTATATGGGGGGGGGGGGGGATAGCTTATTGCGGTGTCTGTATATGGGGGGGGGGGGATTCCTTATTGCGGTGTCTGTATATGGGGGGGGGGGGATTCCTTATTGCGGTGTCTGTATATGGGGGGGGGGGATTCCTTATTGCCGTGTCTGTATATGGGGGGGGGGGGGGATAGCTTATTGCGGTGACTGTATATGGGGGGGGGATTCCTTATTGCCGTGACTGTATATGGGGGGGGATAGCTTATTGCGGTGACTGTATATGGGGGGGGGATTCCTTATTGCCGTGACTGTATATGGGGGGGGGGATAGCTTATTGCGGTGTCTGTATATGGGGGGGGGGGATTCCTTATTGCGGTGTCTGTATATGGGGGGGGATTCCTTATTGCCGTGACTGTATATGGGGGGGGGGGGGGATAGCTTATTGCGGTGACTGTATATGGGGGGGGGGGGATAGCTTATTGCGGTGTCTGTATATGGGGGGGGGATTCCTTATTGCCGTGTCTGTATATGGGGGGGGGGGATTCCTTATTGCGGTGACTGTATATGGGGGGGGGATAGCTTATTGCGGTGACTGTATATGGGGGGGGGATTCCTTATTGCCGTGACTGTATATGGGGGGGGGGGGGATAGCTTATTGCGGTGTCTGTATATGGGGGGGGGGGGATTCCTTATTGCGGTGTCTGTATATGGGGGGGGGGGGGATTCCTTATTGCGGTGTCTGTATATGGGGGGGGGGGATTCCTTATTGCGGTGTCTGTATATGGGGGGGGGGGGATTCCTTATTGCCGTGTCTGTATATGGGGGGGGGGGGATTCCTTATTGCGGTGACTGTATATGGGGGGGGGGGGATTCCTTATTGCGGTGGTCTGTATATGGGGGGGGGGGGGATAGCTTATTGCGGTGACTGTATATGGGGGGGGGAGGGATTCCTTATTGCGGTGTCTGTATATGGGGGGGGGGATAGCTTATTGCGGTGTCTGTATATGGGGGGGGGGATTCCTTATTGCGGTGTCTGTATATGGGGGGGGGGGGATTCCTTATTGCGGTGACTGTATATGGGGGGGGGGGATTCCTTATTGCGGTGACTGTATATGGGGGGGGAGGGATAGCTTATTGCCATGACTGTATATGGGGGGGGAGGGATAGCTTATTGCGGTGACTGTATATGGGGGGGGGGGGGATTCCTTATTGACATGACTGTGTATGGGGGGGGGGGATTCCTTATTGCCGTGACTGTATATGGGGGGGGGGGGGGATAGCTTATTGCGGTGACTGTATATGGGGGGGGGGGGATTCCTTATTGCCATGACTGTATATGGGGGGGGGGGATTCCTTATTGCCATGACTGTATATGGGGGGGGGGATTCCTTATTGCGGTGACTGTATATGGGGGGGGGGGGGGATAGCTTATTGCGGTGACTGTATATGGGGGGGGGGATTCCTTATTGCGGTGACTGTATATGGGGGGGGGGATTCCTTATTGCCATGACTGTATATGGGGGGGGGGGATTCCTTATTGCCATGACTGTATATGGGGGGGGGGGGGATTCCTTATTGCCATGACTGTATATGGGGGGGATTCCTTATTGCGGTGACTGTATATGGGGGGGGGGATTCCTTATTGCCATGACTGTATATGGGGGGGGGGGGATTCCTTATTGCCATGACTGTATATGGGGGGGGGATTCCTTATTGCGGTGACTGTATATGGGGGGGGGATTCCTTATTGCGGTGACTGTATATGGGGGGGGGGGGATAGCTTATTGCCGTGACTGTATATGGGGGGGGGGGATAGCTTATTGCCGTGACTGTATATGGGGGGGATTCCTTATTGCGGTGTCTGTTCCATGAAGCTTTGGGAGAGATCCTGTACGGCTGTGAACGGCGACCGTCTATAGATACAAGGAGGACCTGGCTCCTGTCTATGGTGGCGATACGCAGATACTTACACTCCAGTTCGAAGGTGAGGAAGCTGAGGACTATGAACGCGCCGTCTTCCGCGTAGACGGTGTAATCGCAGTTCAGGTCGTTCTCATATTTATCTGGATAATTTAGTGAAACGATTCGCCCGCTCGGCTTTGTGAAGTTCCCTCCACATCCTGCAAAAAATCATAAAAATCAATGGAAGAGTAAAAGCTGCGAGGGGATCAGCTGCTGTGATCATTGGGGGTTACATCAGACGCACCCCTGAATATAAGTTAATTTGAAGGGGCACTATATAAAAATCCCAAGTCTTCCAGTACTTTTCAGCTGCTGTATGTCCTGCAGGAAGTGGTGTATTCTCTCCAGTCTGACACAGTGCTCTCTGCTGCCACCTCTGTCCATGTCAGGAACTGTCCAGAGCAGGAGAGGTTTTCTATGGGGATTTGCTGCTGCTCTGGACAGTTCCTGACATGGACAGAGGTGGCAGCAGAGAGCACTGTGTCAGACTGGAGAGAATACACCACTTCCTGCAGGACATACAGCAGCTAATAAGTACTGGAAGACTGGAGATTTTTACACAGAAGTAATTTACAGATCTGTATAACTCTCTGACACCAACTAATTGTTTTTCTCCAGAGTGCCCCTTTAAGCTTGTTATTTACTTTTGGCAGAGCATCTCTTTATGGTTGTAGTTTCCCGACATGTCTCTGGCACGCGGTTGGCTCGGTGTGGGGATCGGGAGATTACTCTCATATTGTCCTGTGCTTCTGCTTCTCATTACCCCGACGGTCTCTCTGATCCTCCTACCCAGAGAACAGACGAGCCAACGTGAGGATCCAAACCTCCATACTGGCCCGAGACTGAGCTGTAAAATCTCTAATTCTTCTGAGCAGGATGAAAAGAAAAGTAATAACCGCGCTTCTCCTTTATTATTTCTATAACATTTATAGAGCTGTAGGGGAAAATGCTCTTTAGGTCTGGGTTATTTACCCTCCGAGTCTGGGTTGTTGGCCCTCTGGGTCTGGGTTATTTACCCTCCGAGTCTGGGTTGTTGGCCCTCTAGGTCTGGGTTGTTGGCCCTTTAGGTCTGGGTTGTTGGCCCTCTGGGTCCGGGTTGTTGGCCCTCTGGGTCCGGGTTGTTGGCCCTCTGGGTCTGGGTTGTTGGCCCTCTGGGTCTGGGTTGTTGGCCCTCTGGGTCTGGGTTATTGACCCCTTGGGTCTGGGTTGTTGGCCCTCTGGGTCTGCATTGTTGGCCCTCTGGGTCTGGGTTATTGACCCTTTTGGGTCTGGGTTGTTGGCCCTTTAGGTCTGGGTTATTGACCCTCTGGGTCTGGGTTGTTGGCCCTCTGGGACTGGGTTATTGACCCCTTGGGTCTGGGTTGTTGGCCCTCTGGGTCTGCATTGTTGGCCCTCTGGGTCTGGGTTATTGACCCCTTGGGTCTGGGTTGTTGGCCCCCTGGGTCTGCGTTGTGTGCCCTCTGGTTCTGGGTTATTGACCCCTTGGGTCTGGGTTGTTAGCCCTCTGGGTCTGGGTTGTTGGCCCTCTGGGTCCGGGTTGTTGGCCCTCTGGGTCCGGGTTGTTGGCCCTCTGGGTCCGGGTTGTTGGCCCCTTGGGTCTGGGTTGTTGGCCCTCTGGGTCTGTGTTGTTGGCCCTCTGGGTCTGTGTTGTTGGCCCTCTGGGTCTGGGTTGTTGGCTCCTTGGGTCTGGGTTGTTGGCCCTCTGGGTCTGGGTTGTTGGCCCTCTGGGTCTGGGTTGTTGGCCTTCTGGGCCTGGGTTGTTGGCCCTCTGGGTCCGGGTTGTTGACCCCTTGGGTCTGGGTTTTTGGCCCTCTGGGTCCGGGTTGTTGACCCCTTGGGTCTGGGTTGTTGGCCCTCTGGGTCTGGGTTGTTGGCCCTCTGGGCCTGGGTTGTTGGCCCTCTGGGTCTGGGTTGTTGGCCCTCTGGGTCTGGGTTGTTGGCCCTCTGGGTCTGGGTTGTTGGCCCTCTGGGCCTGGGTTGTTGGCCCTCTGGGTCTGGGTTGTTGGCCCTCTGGGTCTGGGTTGTTGGCCCTCTGGGTCTGGGTTGTTGGCCCTCTGGGCCTGGGTTGTTGGCCCTCTGGGCCTGGGTTGTTGGCCCTCTGGGTCTGGGTTGTTGGCCCTATAGGCCTGGGTTGTTGGCCCTTGGGTTCTGGGTTATTGACCCTTACAGGACGTTACTTACTGCTGATGAAGCTGGCGGAGAAGCCGTTCCCTACATCGTCTTGTGACTGGAAGATTAATTTCACGGTATGGCCGGGGGAGATGACGGGACCAGGGACGTTGTGTCCACAAGCTGTTAACAAAAGGACCTCATCCGTCTGTTCAGGACCGCTCCAAACCTGGACAAAGCACAAAGAGAGAGAAGAAACCTGTCATGTTGTATATGGAGCCCAATCTGCCGGCAGCCGCTTATACACCAGGATATAAAATATACAATACAAAAGCTGAACTGTAAGTACACACACACACACATATATATATACACATACGCACACACACACATATATATATACACACACACACACAAACATATATATATATCAGGGCTCCAGATGGCGACCAAAATGGTCGCCAATGCAACTAATATTTTGCAAATGGCGCCCAGATTTATTAATCTGGGCGCCATTTGCGACTGGCCCCGGCGGCAGCGCGCTGTCTCTTTAAGTCCAGGTCCCCGGCTGATGCGCGGCTGCCTGGGGCCCTGACTTCCGGCACAGGAAGCGCGCGTCAGAGACGCTTCCTGTGTCAGAAGTCACAGCCCCGGCGTACAGGGAGCTCACTGACGCGCCTCGCTGCCGGGGATAGGACGGGACACCCCCGGCAGCCGCGCATCAGCCGGGGACAGACCGAAGAAGAAGAGGATCGCCGGGGGGGGCGGGTTGTCAGGTGAGTTTGTGTGTTTGTTTCTTTTAAATACTGCTTAGCATAGAGGAAAGGGGGGGGGGCATCTATAATGGGGGGAGAAGAGGGGCCATCTTCAAGGGGGTGAGAGGGGGCTATCTATAAGGGGAGGGGGTATCTATAAGGGGGGGAGAAGAGGGGGCATCTATAATGGGGAGGAGGAGGGGGCATCTATAAGGGGAGGGGGTATCTATAAGGGGGGGAGAAGAGGGGGCATC